>JACJUY010001898.1:56955-124996 GCA_014220935.1 Platorchestia sp. MABIK | reverse complement strand
CTGCTGTTGTGTTGCAGTACAGTGCTGTTGTATTGCAGTTCCCTGCTGTTGTGTGGCAGTACCCTGCTGTTGTGTTGCAGTACCCTGCTGTTGTGTTGCAGTACAGTGCTGTTGTGTTGCATTACCCTGCTGTTGTGTTGCAGTACCCTGCTGTTGTTCTGCAGTACCCTGCTGTTGTGTTGCAGTACCCTGCTGTTGTGTTGCAGTACCATGCTCTTGTGTTGCAGTACCCTGCTGTTGTGTTGCAGTACCATGATATGCATGGAGATTTACTAACCAAACCTTCATTACATGTCTTCAGGCAATAAGAGAAGACTGTCATAGGAATTGAAGTACATTGTTTCAAGGGTTTTTAATTAAACCCCATAATTTTAGCGTCTTAGGTTGCTCATAAGACCTCAAGTTTGAGATTCTCTTTCATGCTCTATCCATAAACGTGACCTGCATAGCCATCAAAGAGGTCTGGTATGTAGTTATAAAAAGTCCTGTTGTATCCACAGAGTCATGAACGATTGGGTACGACATTTTTGTATTCACAGTCTTCGTTTTCTAATATTTGAATTTCCCATTTCGATACTCCGTCATGGTCCGGTGAATGTAAAATCGAGTAATCACCACAAGAGAGGTGCTTAAGTTAGTGCACCGTACCTTAAATAATTACTCGAATGAATGTACCCTCAGTTGTTCCCTCTCTATTTTCTGCTTTGAAATCAGTAACTATGCCGCTGAGTTACAATTCTGATTTATTTTCACAGTTATCTTGAAATGTAATTATAGAAACCTCCTTAAAAATTTTTCTTAGTGTACAAAGGCAGCTCTTGCAAGTTAAGCTAAATATGATGCTGCGGGAGAGTTTTTTTCATTTTGAAATATCTTAATTTTCACACAAACGATAGAATATGTTTTTCTGGAACCTGTTGCCGCAAATTTATGTCAAAGGTGGGCGCTTTACAGTAGCTGGACGCGTGCTGTCCCTCTTGTGCTGCCACCTCCGGAGTTCCCGCGCTGACTCAGCACAGCACAGGAGGAACTCCGGGTCGTGATGCTGGGAATCCCTTCCTCTGTGAGAGTCCACGCCCTCGTCTAAAGACTACCCTTCGAATTAAAGGAGAATTCCCGCCAGTTATAGAAAATCCTGTTCTAATTTAATAAGAAATTGTTTGGTGCAAAGTCAAGGAGAGCTGAGAAGGAATAATGCTATGGTTTGAAATTATTTTCGCCTGCAGTAGAAGTAGAAATTATTTATGAAATGAACTTATTATTTACTTACAACATAAAACTGATGGGAAATTGCTCGGAAAATGAATATAATAATAATTAACAGCGTAAACAATTTCGCTAAGTTCCTACATTTTAACTAAAAGCTGTAACCACAATTTAGGTACAATATACATATTTGGAATTTGGAGTCTGTTAGTCTGTCGTGACCACACTCCATCTCTATAAATATGAATTACCCAGCCAGCCCTCATTTCTTACAAGTCATATATATATATACTTCCTCAACAACGTATTTTCTCATATACAATTTTTTTCGCTAGTCTACTCCATGAAATACCTTTCGCCTGATGAAAGAGATTTTCCTCTTATATGAAAGAAAAATCTTCTTGAGATTCGTTATCAACGATAGATGGAAAAAAAAGGTTTTCTCCCTCGTTACAGTATACATCTGAACGCTTCTCTTTCATCGATGCTTCTCTTTCATCATGCTTCTGAAAAAATGTACCTTAACAGGGTATCATTTCATTCTGTAATTAATAATTCTTTCGCTACTGGCATGTGAGAAGATCATCTGTCTACTATTGCTCATTCAAAACAGTAACACATAAAGTGATTTACCCTTCGCTGCTGCCCGTCTTATACTTCATCTCTCCTCGCTAAATTGTAAACCCAGTTGAGGCATCTGCGAGTATTCCATGATCACTTCTTGCTACGTTAAGTGTATTATTACTTTATATCGAGCGGCTTCTGTTAATTTCCATCTTAATACGAACTGACTTGACCGCTTTAGAACTCATTTCTCAAGCGCACGCAAGTAATTTCCCGGCGGTTATCAGTTACACAGCATCGCAGAGGAACATTTCTCAAGGCTCGACGGGCGCTGGAGATCGAGTGGCAACAGCGGAGGCTGGGCCTCACAAGGCTTTGTCAGGGCGTGCTTACTGTAAACATCATCAGTCTCACCTGACGGCTGCTATAATTTGCCATTTTTCTGCCCAACTCAACTCTTACTCCCTGCATCAATTGTTAGCACTTAAAGTACACTCAAGGAGAGTCAAATTGCATCATCGAAGTAAACGAGTCTCCACTAACATCGCAGCAAAGACTGCAGGGAACACGAGCGTCGGGAGTGAGGCCTCAGATCGCCATTACCAGAAAGGAAGCAGCCCGGCGCTCGCAGCTGCTGTGAGCCGCAAACGCGCCAGGAATTAACACCTGAGCTGAATACTGAATGAAGCGCAGTTTCCCAGCTACAAAGGGCAACTTTGACTTTACGACAGGTTGTAAATCAAAACAACACTGCATTCTTGTTCTTCATTCTTTTGTATAAATATTTTGGCAAAATCTTTCTCAGTACTCCTAGAGTGTGTACATGCTATACAAGAATTCCTTCTTATGAGTCGTGTGATTATTCATTCATTCATTCATTCATTCATTCATTCATCGCCCCACAGCAATCGAGAGCTATAATTTTTTCTAGGTACTTTGTTATTTCAAGATAACGCAAGTTACAGTTGCTTACTTACATCCCTAACTCGTAACACATGTTGGCTTTCAAAAACAAGGATATTACTAAAAAAATTGTCATAAAAACGAATGGCGATGCACGTAGTTTGCTTTAGAACTAGCAATACTAAATTCAAATTTCTAAGCATTTCTTCCTCATCCCACACCTATCCTAAATTGCCAAGCCAGTTTGAGCGCAGTTCCTTTCAAAATGTGAAGCGTACGGTGCAACACAAGATATCCGTTACTATCAGCCAATATCAGAATGTGAAGCGTATGGTGCAACACAAGATATCCGTTACTATCAGCCAATATCAGAATGTGAAGCGTACGGTGCAACACAAGATATCCGTTATTATCAGCCAATACTCTGAAGACTTCACGACTGCTCGCCAGCATTTTCACAGTTGAGTATCTCGCAGCACCGATCCCACCTCGTATTTAATCAACCTCGGACGCGCGATCGATCAATGCTGAGATTGATCGCACGTCTTACTCGATGATAACCCTGGTTGGTGATAACTCATTTCTCTGCGACTCAGAGCGGCGATCGCATCACGGTCCGCTCAAAAGCGCACTTGATAGCACAGCTAGTCGATGACGACTAATTGAACGAAGTTTTTACAATGATTTTTTTTCATATTCCGAGTGAAATAATAGCAAGTAACTTAATACTCATGTTGTAGGTTTGGCTCATTTTCACACCTTGATAAAATTTATAGCCGTTCGAAAATAGCGGGCGAACAGATAAATAAAATTTTAATTCCATAATAAAAATTAGTGATTAGTGCATAAGAGCCGTTGATTCAGCAAACATACATAGAACATTGCGTGGATTAACTACAGTACACTTTCACAAATCGCTGCATTAGCAGTCCGTAATATTTTAATTCATGTGAGCCCGGCCCCGCTGTCAAGAATAACTGTCTTTTTTTAAGTTAAGACTATAACACATTCGTGTAAAGGGTTTTAAACGAACAGTCAAAAGACGTTTTTCATCTGAAGGACAGGGAACTGAATTTTACTCAGTGTAAATAAAATGCGATGCAAAAACAACAGAAATTTGTAACAGTGTTTGGCGTTCTGTGTATCCAGGCTACACGATAGAAGTAGAAATGGAACAGCTGAACAAGTGAATGAAAACTAAGCATCATTATGCAGAAGATGATATAAGAGAGAGAATTGAGGTGCCAGCCAACGTTCCTTGTAACAGAAATAACTTGACCTTGCAGTCTGTTAAAACTTCTCCTTGTACATAATACTGAACTTCAACGACATATGAGTATTGAGCATGTACAGTCATATTGTAATGTTTACAACGACTTACAGTTGCACGTTAATAGACAAGTAAGTACATACAGTATGTCGAATACCTTTCATAGATAACATCGTCATATACCTGAGAACAAAAGATATTTTGTACGTAGCCCTTGAATCATTTATCCACAGCGAGTAAAAGTGATACATGACCACATCTGTAATACAGGCAATACAATCTCTTGGGTAAAAATATGGCATGAAAATCACAAGTACTGATAAAATAGATGCTCCTTTTTGGCGCAAGCATTAGATTGAATACTGTAGGAAAAGCCAGGGAAGTAGTGAAGCCTGTGTTGCAAATGCGTGCGATTAACACACCCTTTCACTTTGCAAGATTAAAGAACCATATTTCAAACTATGATAACCCTAACTAAATGATTTAAGTGCTTTACCGAACATTGTCCTAGGCCGTCATATGCTGCAAGTCATGAACATTAAGTGCACTAGATAATTATAGATTTGCCTATCGTTATTTATGTGTGTGTGCACACAGGTGTATGTTGTACTTATTTAGGTCAATGCATGGTTCTGATATGACACTAATCAGGAAAATAAAAATGGCAGAATCAGATATTTAGGAGAAAGTCTTATTGTACCATTGCAAGCAACTATAGGTTGTTCAATATAGCAAAAAACTCGGAAAATATAGGGACAATCAACTAACTTACGTTTGAATACAACGCTTATTTCTCAACTTTCTGTTACGTGTTAATGCTGAAGCAAATGAAACACGTAGTTCGAATGAATCCGTATTTTATTGATGCTCATATAACTAATGAATAGCTTTAGGTGCTCATTAGTTTTCATTATCTACTACGAATTAACACATTTCAACATAAGGATCAAGTAGCATTTTATCGCGAGTTTGAGTGAGGCAAAACTTGCTATGTTACTGACTTACTTTTTGAAACAATCTATATCGGCAGATCAGTTTCCGTAGAGTTTCGTGGATTTCAAGCCCCAGCGTGCTCAACGGAAGAAGAATTTATTTCATCCCTTATGTCTCTTATTAACAAAAACCATGTTTAAGCGGTGTGACTGATCAGTGTCTAGACGACCCCCGAAATAATTTCTGACGACTTGCTTTTACTGCATGTAAATGTGTCGTATAAACTTTAACACAAATCAAGTGCACTTTTATTAAAAAATTGTTACAGTTAGAAGTTGAATTGTTACTTTCATAATAGTGTTTCACATCAATGCTCACGCTACGCAAATACTACATATAGCTTTAATTTTAAAGAATTGGAAAAACTGTTTAAAAATCAATTGAAATTAGAAAGTAAAACATTGAACATTTTTCTACCGTTAATATCAAGTGAAGAATTATTACCTGAAATTGTTGGTTTAGTTTTTCAGTCCTTTCTAGATAAATTTTTAAATTTCTTGTGAGTGAGTAAAAATTTTCTAGTCCAGCAATTCGAACATGACCTAGCTGTTATCTTGTGAGTGTTATTTTAAATGATCATGGCTCGAAATTAAAAATCTTTGCGCACGTGGAAGTTTGTCTCAGGCACAGACGAACAAGTGATGCCAGGAGTTGAAATATCAAATGGAGATTGAAGAGAGATATATTTCAGATGCATGTTGTGTACCATGTGTATGTTATCGAATAACATATGTTTTACATGACTACACCGATATTCCTTCAATGTTCTTGTTAAGGATAGGCGCAACTTTTCAAGAACTTCAAAAATAGAAGAACCTCGTAACAATAAGTGATACACAGTCCGAATACTGTACTGCCCTTGATTTGCACTCCACTTTTCTATTTTAAGGACTAACTCGACACGTGGCGGCCTTTGTGCTGCCACAATAAAAGCATGAACTCCTCAAAAGAGCGAGTTTTACACGTCGATTTTACGCATGAGCTATTTTGTAATTGACATCATTTGATAGAACTTCTGGTACTCTATTATTTTGGACAGATGAGCATTTTTAGCGGATAGAGCCATCATGATGCAGTCTGAGTGACTTTTGATTATTTCTTAAACGCACACTTTGACACCCAAGATTCTCGCACATTCTGTAGAGGCTGGCAGACGCAAGAAGCAAAGCAGCCATGCGCCCTGCACTCTCTGGCAGCGTCCAGAAGCCTAATGACACATCAGCAAGGCCTGAATATTATTTAGCTCGGTTAGAAGCGTCTGATTGTAGGTTTTCAACTCGGCAATTCACTGCAACAAAAACTACGTTCCGAAAGAGTGTTTAATGGGATACTTCTTCTTAGCAAAAAATTTGCATAAAGCAAAATGGAACGCAATGAGGAACTCCACTCGTTTACCCTGAGAACGCGTTAGTAATCTCATAAGACGAAATCTATCGAACAATATGGCCTGTCTGATTATCTTTATAGCCCAGCATCAGCTTAACTGCAAGCTTCTGATTCTCGGGCTGATTGTTTGATGTCACGCGAGCTCCAATTCTTAGAAAATAAAATTCAAAGCTTGAAACTAATATAAGTGATTGTAGCAAATTAGAAGGAGCTAATGAAATTAATGAACTTGTTAGTCTGCCTAGATATTCTCTGTTAATTCCTGTGAGAGACTGACCGAATTAACCCATCAAGAAATATCAAATAATCAGCAAATGTTTTCGGTATCTTACACTTTAGTCTACTATTCACTTTGCCTCTTCATATTTTTTTATAACTGATTTGATCATTGTAACTGACTGCAGAAAGCGTGCTCCTTCTCGCTCATCGGAAAACATGCATAAATGCGCTCATTAAAACTCATCTTGTCGTGCCCCTTCGTTCGATCAAACTTGTCATTCTTTACCGACCATTAAAAATCCAAAGTCAATTTATAAAATGGAATACCAGGACGACATTCGACCTCCCAACTCAGCCACCAGCAAGAGTCTGTGTCTCTGCATGTTGGCGCTATTAATTTTTTCTGTTCCGTTCTGACACGCTCTGGTAAGTTTTGCAAAACGCGGAGGCGTATCTTCTTTGATAGCGGAGACGTCCGAAGGGCGTATCCCCAGACACGCCAATAGAGGGTAATTTCATCCTAGCGTTCCGTTATAATACATCATGGACTTAAAGCGGCCGGCCTTGCGCCATCAGCGACTCTGCGATGGACGATGCCTGTGAAATACCGGTGCACTATAGGACTTAATTTCTTCATGCTACGACCAGGAGATGAGCTTCAAAAGTGATGATGCTCTCAATGAAATCATGATGAATGAAGATGAACATCATGAGTTGAAGCCGCAGAGGAACTTGCCGGTGGGCTTGACCCGAGATTTGATTTGTTCTAGGGCGTGAAGTGACGGACTGCATAGATGATGATGCCGCACATTGAACAAATTAAGCCTCACAGTGTGGTGAAATCTCATGTTGGGTAAGGAATTGCTTTGAGATTATAAATTATTTTCGAGGAGGTACCAAATATAAATATAAACACAAGTCACCTGGATTTTGATGAATAGGCATATTTGATGACAAAAAGAATATCTAAGGTATTTTTACAGAATGATAAGATATAATAACAAGAAGTCAAAACTGAAATAGAGGGAAATAACGTGTAGGGTTCACACAAGAGTTTAACTCCTGAATTTTACAGTACGTATCAGGAACCGAAACAAATCATGAGAAAATTCACAACACAAGTTCAACAAGTTCAACACAACAAACGAAACTAAAAAACGTGAATACACATTCAATAAGAACCTTTATTGGGCCCGAAAGTTTGTTCATATTTGACATAAAATCCCACTTTTGTTGACCAATGATTAAAGTTGAGATTTTTTTCCAATTCACGAAAACCCTCATAATTTGAAACGCTGAAGAGAATATCGCAGGAAAAATAATGCACTGCTGTAAAAAAATGTACAATCATATAATGAAGAAGTTCTCATATTCCTCAAGTAAATGTTACCGAAGGACATGAAATCCCTTAGACACCCTTGAAATATGAAGTCTTCAGCAACACAAAAAACCTATACACCTATTGTTGGTTCCACTCTAATTTATGTTGCAAACCGAAACATTAAGAAATTAATTCGTAGTAACTGGAAATGCCAATAATATCTGAAGTCAATTGCTTGTCAAATGAAAACATATCTTGCAGCGCCAATGATATACCTGAGACATCCACGCATAAAAAAGGCTACCTTTTTGCTTTACAAAATGAACTTCGCTGATAAAAAAGTAAAGACAACTGAGTCTTTTGCTCGACATTTTCCCACATGTCATCAAGATAACTCTGAGCATCAATAAATGTTTCCCAAGAGATAACCTGAAGTTAACTTCTAGATGAAAAAGAACATCTTTGTTTTCGTGTATGTAAATTGACGAATCATTTAAAAATTTCTCCTCGTGATGAGCTTATTACAGACATCGGCCAAAAGAAATTGAATACTAATCATTTGTAATTGCTTACAACCCTCCATGCACATTAAACCCTCCAGCAGACATCATATCTGACCAAGTAACCTGAGTATCAGGTCCCTTCCCCATGCTCCATTTACTATTAGTTCTACAGTTTGGGTGACCAGTTGCTTAATTGTTTCATCACCACTTATTATCAACGCTCAGCGTTTGCTCCAATAGTAAATAATAAATTTTCAGCTCCTCATGAACATGTGGACCACCAAATAAACCACCACACATCAGAACATTTGTAAGTTTCCTCCACACACACGAAAACAAGATTGCCGGTTCGGCATTTCTCTAGCTAAAATTTTGATCTAGTATTTTTTAAAGGTAAATTTGGCTATGAAGGCCACTCAGTAACTAGCAACCTTTCAGAGATGCAGGGGCTATGTATTTTTATCTCAAAACTTCATTTAACAACTTGCCAGATTTAAACTTCGGTTGAAAAAATACCAGTCCAGTAACCCCCATAAGCAGATAAGTCGAATACGAAACGCATGCGGCTTCGCTCGGAGGTTTTGCGTGCGCAGGCGCAGAGAAGGAAATGGCATCCTCGCACCAACAGCTCAGCGGCGGCCATGGACCCCACGAAGAGTCTCAATCCAGCCTCAAATTCATTTTTTTCTTCTTAACTTGAGGAAAAAGTAAAACTGAGGCTGTCAATCCTGGTTGCTTATGGGGACTAAGCGAGACTGCCTGATATGAGAACTCTTGTTTTTTCTGGATTCAATACTCTAACAAAAAGTTGTTGAAAATACGGATAAAAAGAGGGAAGAATGTGAATTTTTATACTCCTTTGGAAATACGGCGATGCTGAGACCGAACTCACAAATTGGGAGTTATGAATAGATTTGCAATGCTGCAAACATTAAATAGTCATGAGCAAAAATCAAGAGAAATGTCTTCCAGGCTTTAAAATGACTTTTTGCCTACAACCCAAATATTTCCATGAACATTTGAGAATACCTTGAAACTTAATTATATGTTACGACATTAGGTGCTAAAAAAATGTGTAACTTCACGTCGGTTCCTGAAGTTTTACGATGAGATAATTGAGTATTGTAAGGATTATTCAAATATTACCTAGTTGAAGTAATAAGTACAAAAACGGGTCGACCAAACGTGTTCACCAAACGAGTTCATCAAATGTATCTTTAAGAAACTAAGTCTTTAGACTTAGTTTCTTTAGACTTAGACTTTAGACTTAGTCTTTAGACTTAGTCATTAGACTAAATCTTTAGACTGAGTCTTTTGACTAAGTCTTTAGACTAAGTCTTTAGACTTGAGCCAGAAAAAGGTCAACCGGCCAATTTGATTTAAAGTTGGATTTGACTGAAGTTTGACGAGATCGCTCTTTTTCGAGCAATGATCAGATTCTCTTCCCTTGAACTGGAATCTAATTTGATTTCCCCAACCAAAAGTAATTCTAACGAGACAAGAATCATGTTGTTTCAACATTCTGGCCAGCTCCTTTTCTATGCAGCTCCTTTTTCTATGTGATGAATTCAAGTGTATGCATTCGTTTGATTAGAATTATAATTCTCAATATCGGCAAAAATCTGCCTACAGAACTCGATTTAACATAATGCGCGAGACAATGGTTCACACTAAACTTGTTTTTTCTTCCTTTTTTTGTGAAGCGTGTAGGTGGATAAATGATGTCCTTTTAGAAAAATTAACCTAAATACGTGGAATGACCTTCCAAACGATAGAGAGGAAGATTGAACCTAGCATTGCACTGCAAAATTGAAAAGAACTTTCAGACTATCATCTTTGACTCAATTGCTGATTCATTGGAAGTGCTTGTTTACCAGAACATAGTAACGAAAACGTAAAGATTACTAGCTGAGGAAGTTATTAAATAACTCTGAATTTTCTAGTAACATGTTGTGGCAAATGAAATCACCTCGTGTCCAGCCAAAGATTCTACGTCGGAGCTATTTCGAACCTATTTTATTATTAATTAAGCCATCAAGCATCAGTAATTTAATGAAAATGAGTATCGAAAATTTACATCGAATTTACCCCATGTTGAAAAAACATCCAAGCCATTTACGACGAAATATAATCAAAAATCCAATCTATATACCTACTCTATTGTAATTGTCTAAATTGTTCGGGCGTGACTGCCCTTGTGCGTTTAATTGCGCTGCACACCCACAAATTTCCAATTATGCATAGCTCCTCCTCGTTTTAGTTCAGTATTAATTGAGGTAGTAAGATATTACTAATTTCAGCACGCACTCCTACGCGTTACAGTGGCGGTGTCGCGACAGCCACATCGTAGAAGTGTCTTCACTCATTATCCGTCCTCGAATCCCTATTCCGCAAACCCTAATCACCGGTTCGGCTTCCCAAGAACTGGATTGCCACGTTCGATCCCTGTAGTCGTTCCCAAGCTCCAAGATTTGCCTCTAGCTTGCGCTGTCGCACAGTTCCGCCACAGCATGGAAGGTCACGAGATCCCACAAAAAATATTGAGTAGGCGCAACTGTAACTTCAAATTGACGTGGATTTACTGGAGTTTTGAACCCATAAAATAATTATAAAAGAGATGTCCCAGTTACGTAGCCTAATAAGGTAGAAACCACCTTTTATGGTCGGTCGAATGAAATTGAGTTTTACAGTTGATTAAAATCCAGGAATAATTTTATTTCAAACGTAAAAACGGACGTAGAACGAGACAACGCTGGTCATTAAGGTAATCTTTAAACACCAAATCAACGTGCAATAAAATTGAAAACGGCACTTCTTCCATACTGTCAACTTAAACGTTATTTTTGAAGCCCAAAAATGGTGCAAAGAAACTGTACTTAACGTTAGCGCAACATCTAGCATAAAAAGATTTACGCAGTAAATTTTCACCAAAATTCAAAACTTCTCAATGACTTTCATAATTTCAATTTGTTTGTCTTCTGCAAGCAACGCATAAACTTCTCGGTACGAAGAATACATCATCCTCCAATTATCCTGTACAGTCCGTGGGGGGCTGAGTCTTAAATCACCAAGCAAACCCCCTATAGCCCGCAGGTAACTAATTTGTTTAGAACGCCAACAAAAAATTAAAGCCAAAAATAGTGGCCGTCAAACTTTATATATTCTCAGTCAAATTTAAATTTCTCTCCAGTTATACAGGGTCTGTGAGAAACAAAAAACCTTGCCATGAATCTTACATTTCAGAAAAGGTAGGAGAGTAAGTTGCGTAAAAACCAGGCGCCACGGTCCTTAATTTACACTGGAGGTCCTGCAGCTGAAGACATTACGTAGTCTCGGTATGCGATGAAACTACCAATCGTGCTCCCTGCCATATAATGCTATTCATTGCCCTCATGATTATGGCAGCGAGCGCTGTAGCTACAGGCACCAAGCTCTTCACCAAATATCTGCCTCTGTCGCGTAAAATTAATTCAGCAGTCTCTGGATAACTGATGGTTGAATGGAGGGATCTTGAGCAGCGACGTATTTGGTTCCATTAGGCGCACAAATCGAGCAAATTCTCAGCAAGGGCGTGACTGGATAACGTGGTCACAGATTTATCACAGCAGATGTGATCGCAGGCGTACTGGCGTTGCATCAGGTACGTCTGAGTGCGATCTGATGGTCCTCAAACTTGTAGGTCACATGCACACCAACTGAGGTACGTCTATTTTATACGGAATATATACATAGAATTCCTGATACTTACCTATTGTCCATGCAAGATTTGGGCTAAACGTCATGCTAAAATACAATCACTAATACTCACTCACTTCCATTTGACTAAGTACTTTTTATTTTTCCAATTTTTGGGGGGATTTTCAAATATTATTGGAAAATACTTTTAATGTATTTTAACACATGGCCTTGTTTTGATGGCTAAAACTGGATTCAATGAACGCAATTTGTTCATAGCGATTCAGCGAACTCTAAAAATATTGCATGCTTCGTAATAGACATTGGTTTTAGAACTCAAACTGCGGCCTTATTACATTCTTGCATCAATTTGCAAAGTACCCATTTAAGAAATTATTAGTGTGCAAGAAGATATTTCACAGTCCGTTCATCTGACTCCTGTCAGAGGCCGCATCAAACTGTAGATTTATTATCTCCGCCCTCCGATACCCTCAATAATTCATGGGAGGAATGATACAACCTGCGCCAAGTGAATGACCAGTGTTTCTTTGCAACCTCCACTGTTTATTTGCAAGCATGCTTGAAATATTAGTTTCCTTACCATGCAACTGAAATGCGACATAAATTGTAAATATCATAAATCTCATTACACTTAAATCAGCTACAATTTGTTCAGTGTATCTAATCAAGTTTGAAAACGAAAAGAATTGGACTCACAAAGAAATACTGCACCAGGCACATGTTTTGCTATTTTTCCTCTCCCTCATTAGCCAGAATGAAGGGAGGAGTGAAGCCTTCGCAAATACAGGATGTTGAAAAATTCTGTTTTGAATTTTCTTAACTTTTAATTCTCTATTTACAGCCCGGTCACACCGTTGGAAAGTTGGTTATCGTTCAAAAATGCGTCTTCGCTATGATTTTCTTATCTTTTACACGCGAAACTTTACTCATATTGCCATTTCACTGCGTGAGCGCCTCTCAGTCATTGCATGTGCTTTAGGGTGTCTGCATCCTAGTCATGACGTACGAGTTAACTCATGGAAAATAAAAGGCGTCATTTTCACATCCTCTTATAACATTGTTTAAAGTCTTGTGCAGTCGATGACATGTTTTCAAAGTCTTATGCTTTCTTATAAGTATTTATTTTGCAATGAAGTAATTACTGGAAAGAGAATTCGTGTAAACTGTAGTATTTGTACACAACACTTTTGCGAGTCAGAATATCTTTTCCTGTAAATTGTGTGTCCTATCAGTTCAGTTATAGAGCAGCAAATTTCGCGTGCTCCATTTCCAACGGTAGGAAGGAGGCAAATTAGCGAATTTTTGTAAGATTGACGATACCTTTGATCTTTCCCTTAAGATTAGAAACACATAACATGCTTTCATAATTTTTTTCTGTTATCGTACCAGAAGTTAGGAAGCAAACCATACTCGCCCTGCCTGCAGGAACATTGTGTCTTCTCTGCTCGTCTCAACCAACGCATTTCGACGCCAATAAAGATGTCATTGAATTCCATACTCAAGAAAATTCGTGCTATCAGCCCCTAGTTCGTCAGATTCAGTATTGCTAGGAACCACTTTACTGTCATTGAAAATATTCTTGACACTAATAGCCGAAACGTATCTTGTAAACGTCTGATATTTATCATAACTGAACTAAAATGATGTTGTTTTAGCCTAGCAGCACTGGCAGAGCAACGACATGAGTGTAACTGTATATTTATACATACATACGAATGAACATTGCAAAAATTCTTCAGTTCAAAGTAAAAAATAAAATTATGTAAAATTAAACTAAGTCAGCAATTATTTCAAATGATTTTCTTCGCTCGACTGAGATTTGAAGAAATGCACGGAATGAAAGAACCCATGATCTGAATCCCGTTTGACTGGACCCCAAATGATTTCATATCAGCTTTTGAACAATATAGCAAAAGGTAAAAAAAGTCAGCACTACGGTAGTGGGTTTCGCAATCTTTGTTCACACTTGCGAGCCCTGCTTGCTGTTCCGTAAAGCTGAAGACTGCAGCGGGCACAATAGACCGGGCGCGTTCTGCTAGGCCTTCGGGTGCGGCGGCCACGGCACGCTCCAGCGAACATTCAAATGGTTGCTCGAAAAAACTCTTGATATGATCATGTGGCGGAATTAAAACTGAACAAAGACATTGTCTTACCAGGAGTACAAGCAGAAGTTTCTTACGCTCTCGTGTCAAGAACATGAGCTTCCCTTGCAAGGCTATCCACTCGTGCGCCCTTGGGGGCAAATCTTATACTTTCAAAATCATCCTCAGGAGCTTGTTATTTGGCGTCTTGTGCACCAGCTTCGGCACTGGTGCTCCAAAGTTTAAAAAGAAGTGAATTTAAAGTCAAGTTAAATATCTAGAGATGTGGTTATCCCAAATCATTGATGATTGTCTTATAATCGTGTAGGCCATTTTCAAAGTTTTCACTGAAATTTTGATTCGTTTATTATCTTCTTTTCAAAGATTCACGCCAAATCCGTGGTTTGATGTTGTCCAAAAAGTTTAATGAAACTGTAGCTATTTTGAATTGGAGAAAGGGAGCATAAAATAGAGTTGAACTTTGTTGTGCTGTTTTCCACATTTTTTATATACATAACCACAGAGCAACTAGAAAGTGTTTTAACTGAATTTGTTAATTACTTCATCAACTATCTAAATTGAAAAAATGATGTAGGTGTTATAAAACACAATTTTTCAATGGTTGCAATAAAATATCATGTATTTTTCTATTCACCGTGTCATTATAAATTTAGTGCCAACTAAAAAAATTTTCATTCGTCTTCTTAAAAGTAGCGAAGTGAATTTGATCAGTTCGTAACTTAGCAACTGACCAGTGATCAATGGCATGAAAATAAATCCTTAATAGAGTGAAACGCAGTTCGTTGGTCGTTTGGTTGGTTCATTTCTTGGTCTCACTTGCCCCGCTGCCAGCGTTACATAAACGAAAATTTGGGATCCCAAGTAAAATTTAATGATAGACAAATAGCGTGAAAGATACCGAGATTGTCATAAGAATATCGTGCACACTTTAGAGTGGGTGCTCGAACTTTTTGTAATAAGGGTAAATTTCTCTGAGTAACAATTTATTTCTTTTAGAATAGTTTCGTGTTCACATTTGAGAAAATGTAAAGATAAAATTATAAAGGTTGTGAAGCCTGCATCACAGATACGCTCCTTACATACTTTATGCCGTTCAGGAATTCAAAGAGTTATTATGCTGTTATATATATATACACCAGTAAATCGTTTTAGAATAGTTTCGTGTTCACATTTGAAGAAATTTTAAAATTGGCGACTCCAGTTTAAATAACAAGATATTAAATTCAAACTGGAGAAGGTTGAGCTTTAGTGTCATTTTTGACGGTTTCGGGTACACTATATAGTATGCTTAGGTTGTCAATGTTTTTTATGCAGTACTTATGAAATACTGATGCAAATGGAAATAAATTTTCAATCAAACCGTGAATGAAGAGTCAGCAGCATATTAATGAGATTTTCACATCCGGAGAGTATTTCGAACTCATAACTGAACATTAGTGCTTGTACTGTTCTCTTGAGGCGCTGGTATATGCGATCTAAAATTTCTAATTAAGAGGTGCTAAATTATTATGAATTACCGTGAGTTCACCTTGTTTTTCTCAAAGTTTCAGAGCGTTGCCCATAGAAATATTGCCAGACTAACTAATAGATACCGTATTTTATCTTAAGACCGTGAAAACTAAACGATCACTGTTTTCGCATAAAACATTCGTATTTGTACAACTCGGTTGTCGTCTATGATCGAAATCTACCTTTTCATTCCGCTTTTTATCTTTTTTATTGCGGTTTTTACTGACATAAAACCTGAAATTATACAGCCGTCGTGGCCCAGAACTGGGAATAATAAATGCTTTTATTCCTGTGAATTTTTTCCTTCATGTAAAACGCGATTGGCCGCAGACACAACCAATACAAGGTGAACTTTTGTCATTGGTCAGCAAAGTGAGGGGAGGAGCTACTGCGCGTGAGGGACGTCCGCAGGCCGCGAGGCAGCGCGAGGGAGATGAACATAGGCAGAGAAGGATGGCCTGCATCACAGGAAATGCAAGACATCTTTTTCTAACAACGGGCTTTAAGGGGATTTAATTGGAGAAGGTAGATAGGTGTTGCGTTACGTTCAGACTCTCATGCAGATTCAAAAGCCAGAAATTTGTACTGCTGTTGGACTCACAAGTTTTCATTGTCACCGGAACGAAAGTTTTTCATCGTTCTGGGAAATTTTTCGCAAAGAATTCTGAAGAGCACAAACGTGATGGATTACATACGTTTTCTATTAAGCAGTTTCCAAAGACTTATTCCAAAGAATTTTCGTTGGGCATAAAGTAAATGTTTAAAAAAATCAATTTATCATTATTTCCCAATGCATCATGTCAAGGAATACGAACTTATTTCAATAAACATTGCTAAAATAAGAGGAACCTCTCCCCCTCGTTGATAAATAAGTAAAAAAATTAAACTGAGCTTCAATCCCGACTTCGATAGATCAGAATTTAATCGCAAAGTTTGCCATCGCTCAATCAGTCCAACTTCATGAGGACGAGGAGAGGAGAGCGTGTCTGACTTTACAGTCCCACTTCGACACATTCGTACCAGCGCCACACTACCCGTTGCTCGTTGAATCAACATGTTAATAAGACACCATTTATAAAAATATCATTTATAAAATGCATGTTTAAAACAGATCATATCCATAGCACAGCGCCTACGAAGGGTAATTTTTACCTTTGTATTTCCGGGACCAAATTTCGCCCGAAGTTATTACTGAAGCAGAACGAGAACGGAGGACAATAAGCAAGCAGCCCAACACAATGCCTTCAGAGTGTCCAGATTTACCCTTCTTCACAAGGAGATATGTAAGCTCTCCGTAGTAATGAGATCTCTAAAGTTTAGCCAGCGTCGCGAGTAACTTTAAAACTCAGTTACGCTTCAGTCACATCCTTCAATTTATTAAGAACGTCAATCCAAACCCTAAATGTGTATTTCACAATACATTCCCATCGTATAATGTAATGGCTCAACTTGTTAGAAATTTGAATATTTTACTTAGAAGTCGGAGTATCAGGTGCATCAGCCCAGATATCAAATTGATCAAATGACGGAATGATCTCGATCATATCTTCAATTAATCAAGACTCTTATGGAAAATACAGCCATCAGTGGGCAGATATGATCAATCTGTGAGCTGAGCATGTCTGTACGCGTTAGAGCCGTCTGTTGATGACTAAAAAGACTCAAACTCTATTCACAAACAATGATCTCAAACCCGAAAACAAGAGATTCACTGAAGCCGAAATAAATTGTAGAGTAAATTTTGACTTCAGCACCATAGAGCTGCCTAGTTTTTTCTCCTTGGAGTTGTTAAATTAAATTAGATGTTAGTTTGAGCCTCCTTATCTGTAATCTGTAACAGAGGCTATCCCAAAAGAGGAAGGAGGAAAGCACCATTTGGTATGGAGATAAGGGAACGCTGAATCTATGCATAAGGTGCATAGAAAGAGCAAGTTGAGAAAGAAATTCATGAAACAAGATAAAAGTTGACGAAGAAAGTAGTAGGTGCTGAAAAACAGGACAGCAGTGTATCGAAACAAAGATGTTCCTTAACATAACGAATAACATTTTATTTCAACAAAAAGAAGGCCTACCTGACTTTTAGCTCGTGACCTTAAATTTTTTCCGTGTTAGTGTTAATTCCCACAGAGACAACAGTTGTCTCCTCCTGAGGGTCTGTAAACAAATCGTTTACAGCTTTTAGAATTTTCACGAAGAACTGGACCACGTGTGATCCGTCGGGTCAGACTATTAATATAACTTATTTGTTCTTCATAAGTTGTCCATGATCGCGCTTCTTATAGGGCCAAATAATACAACTTCAACGTGAAACGCTGCTATTGAAAATCCGCTTAAGAAGCAGACAATGTTGAATATTCTGAGAAATATTGATATAGGATAGCTATTCTAAGTTAAATAAAAAAGATGAGTTTCTCCTCACGTATGCATCAAAACTAAAACTTTGTGAACAAAAAAGAAGAGGTTTAGTTTGTGTTGTTACTTCATCATTAAAGGAGCACATTTCGGTTGCAACTTCATCAAGAAAGGAGCTCATTTCCCTCGCTACTTCTACCAGAGAGGTACTCATTTCCCTCGCTACTTCTACAAGAAAGTGCTCATTTCCGTTGTCTTCCGACCGAAGGGAGGATGGTGAGTTTTTTCATACGCCACAATGCACTGAAAACACCTTGGACGGTAACACATGTTAGCTCAAGATAACAAACCAAGGTGAAAGTATTTCTATAAGAAGTGGATTACAAGGACATATTTTTCTAAAGCCCAAAAGTCTCCGTATGTAAAAGTTAAATTTTTGCTGATGATTCACAATTTAACGAATTTATCGAATCGTTAGATTCGTAAATAGTATAGTATAACGAATTTGTTTCGCGTTTCCAAGTCCAAAATTTCATCTAATATAATATTTAATTTTCTAAAAAGTAGTCATTGAGAGTGTGACTAGGCGGATTAAGGTTGCAGTAATTTTAGACTGCAAAATTAAAAGACCTTCTATCGTAACAGCTATACTACAGTAGAACAATCTAACGCCAGACTAGTTCCCTGACATGAATTAGATTGTTGATGTCGAGGCATGACGTTGGTCACATGACAGGCTCTACTCAACTCCGTTGAGTCAAATCCTGCCTTCCATCAATAGCTTCGTCTCGGACTGATAAATAGTGAACTGCAAATGCCTACACAATATCGTCTCATAGTTTCTCTTCCAATGTCCTGATGTAAACTTCGGTGTTCATCTCCACACCCTCCTCGACGATGCTCAACGACAAGACTACATCATGAGGGTGTGCAGCGCAGAATAGAACTCTATGCGAGTTTCTGACTAGAAATAAATTCGCTTACCTTCAGGCACATCTCAAATAGTATGTGCACATAACCTGTTATTCTGCTTCTTCGTACTGGCTGCCATGTTGGATATTTTTCGTCAGACAACATAAAGACTGTCGGCTCAATTGATCTCTGTAGACTTCTCGTCAAGCTGATTCGTTTTGAAAGCACAAGAAATTAATAGCTCAGCTTGCTTCCTGTACTCAAGTTATATTTAGTAAGAAATATTTTTTCTGAGCTGTTGGCGTATATGATCCAGTAGCATGAGACTATTTGGTAGAGACTCAAAATTCCGCTTTACAAACATCATACTGTGAGGTTAGCGCGGATTTACACGTTACAATGCCGAATAGGTTTGCCAAATGTAAAAGAATATTTCCGATACAAATTTTAAAGTTGGGGTAAATTTTTGGCGGGTATGCTAGTGGATAAAAAGCAGTTCAATCGAGCTTGTTTTTCTTATTATAACGAGCAAACAAAACTCATTATGCAGAACCACACAGGTTCTTGATACAAGACACAAAATATGTGCCGTGGGATAGAGTGCTGCATCATGTTCCGACCGGTTAATTTTAAATTATGTCCAAAAATGATAGAAAATCTTTGAGGCAATTCTTTACCTTATACCTTTGCTATTTTTAAGTTGCTCTGATTCCTTTTGTTTTGGAAGACACTTGAGGCTGAGCAGGGGAGTCATGCACTAATTGGATCGCGGAAATGATGAGAACAGCAATTGGAGAACCCCAGCTTTGTGCAATGCAACATGCAATTCACCTCCTTTTGGACATTAAGAAACAAATTTGCACATCATCTGATAGATCGCACAACGCAGGAATGAACGTTTCTGCCATTGACTCGAAGCACTTTTTAAAGCAAGAATGATGCTGGCAAATAATCATCATGCAGCAGAATGCATCGGAACCAAATGGCCTTCATGCATCTCAATTGGTTCGAGAAAACCCTAATTTAATACTTTACTCCAGAATCTTCGACGAACTCGCATGATAAAGTTAGAACAGTATAAAGATTCGACTCACTAAACACAGTTGTTTTTTTCTAGTCGTAATTATTAGTGAACAATTGACAGGTGGCGAGTTTATCTTTTGCTTTTTTTGGTATTTTACTAGCTTCACACGTAGTCCTGTTGCTGTAACTCAAATTGAAATGTATGCCTTCTGATGTTTGCCCTCACTAATTTTGTAACTCCTAAGTTTGAAATCAGTAGTTAAGCCCAGTACTCACTTTCACCCGCATTTGTCAGCACGTTACAATACTGTGCGTCACTCGACTTATGCACACATTTTCTGCATGACTCGTCAAGTCATTAACGAAGCTTGCTGGTCTGATCAATGAAATATAAATGAAAGTGGGCACAAGCTGATGTCCTCTTCCGAGCATTTCACGAGCGAAAATTACTGAAAAACTTCAGAGAAATAGAATATTAGCACTTTTTATATTCTGTACTTATTTTATATCAGACTAGCTCATCAAAATTAGATGGCGAATTGACTGAGTGTCTTCGTACGCCCATTTCGTACCAACTTCGACCATTGTTACATTACTATGCGCCTCATTGCCTAAATCTTACTTTTTTCATAACAGAAATGATTTATAGTAACATGATAGTGTTTTAAACAACCAATTAGTTCACCATTTGAATTCCTCACGCACCATGAAACACTGACTCCGCATCATTTTTTTCTGAATCCCTCAGCACATTTATTGCGTATGGTTCGTTAATTAAGCAAAAACAGTGGAGCTACAGATTTATTACTGAGTAAGTATTTAAGATGATAATTGATGGCCGTTAAAGTATAATGGCGATAACCAAACGTTGGGACACAATGAGCTCGTCCATCATTACGATGCCGTTCAATAAGGACTTTACACATCGTTCATTATCACCTTGCTGCGGGGCAGCCCTGCTTGTACGCAGGCCCAATACAATTTTGGATTATAGGCTCGAGTTATTTGCCAGAGAATGCCTGCTGCAACGCTATATTTGGCCCATGCTTCATCGTGTTCATTTTAGAAGTTTTTACTTGCTCTCTGAAATGCTGTAATTTCAAATCCAGCGAAATAAAAGCGTGGAAAGACCAAATTGTCTCGTAATTTTATGTATCACACTCTCCCCCTGAGTTGTTTCAGTCCTTGCATTTTGCTACACATTTATTCCAGGAAATTTTGTGCAGCCAAACCAGTTTTTCGGAAGACAGTTTTTTAATTTTCGAGATTGTTTGTCACTGAACTAATTTCTGAACGTCTGAACGGATCCCCTAGTGCTGCTAAAACGAATGATTTGACGAAAAAATACACACGTTCACTGAAAATTTTAATATGAGCACTAATAAGCCCAGCACCATACGATTTGCAATGAGGGAAATCCACCGGACCAATTTCAGCTTAAATGGCAATCAATTAAGATGTTGTATCGTTTGTCAGACTTTTATTAGATTTGCGAGTTTCAGGTTGGGATGCTACTCCGAATACTGCATTCTGTTGATAATTTTATAGAGTTTTAATTTGATTTAGTTTATAATCAGTCTGAATTTTTACTAATAAATTGTTTCATGGTCATTTAATAGAAAGTATTTGCTTTTTCGACTCGAAGAATTGAGATTAAATGACACTCAATAGGCTTTCTTTCAAGTGTAGTCACGTGTTCAAGGTGACCATTTAAACAAGTTAGGATAACACTTGATACGTATCGCTAAAATCAAAAATTGTATTTTCGCCCGTTGAGCATGATCAGTATTGAATATGTCTAAATAATACGTATGCACGTGAGTCTGTCTATTTTCGAACTGATGGTCGGCTGCACCAGCCAGGAATGCTGCTTCGATTCCATTTCCCAAGCAATACTCCCAACGTAATTTTCAGGAGCTCTGTGACGTGTAATCATGCAAAATCTATGAGCGGCAACGAGCAGCGCAGCTCCTCGAGTACCATCAGCTAAGAGCAAGTTGTCCAAATTCCACCATGCCGGCAGCGTTAGCCCTCGTAAACTTTTGAAGACTGCGATTTAATTTAGGAAAATAGGGAAACACGGCCTAGCCGTGGATGATGTGAGGTCAGTTTTTACTTCACCAGTAACTGAAGCTGTAACGGCTGGTGCAGCAATGATACATGCACTGCATGATGCAAAAGCAGCCTTGCCTGCCTGCGGCATCTCTGACGGTACTATGCAAAAAAAGGAAAATAAAACGGCCTCATGGTAGGTGGTCAGAAGTACGGCCAGCTTGAGAAATGGAGCACCTACGTATAAATTACTCCATGCTACTCTGTTCTGACTCAACTCTGCACGAACATAGAGCCCAGAGTTACAGAATACGCCTTGATTTGACGTATACTAGTGTGCTATTCTGCGAATGAAGCCGTGCCCCTTTATGTCAAAAAATTTCGTCTTGAAAACGCAATCTCTTGAGACGACTAATCAGGTGCACTGTTTCGCACACCGGCTGCCAGGTCGTTGCGATATTTATAGCATTTTTACATTAGGAAGGCTAATTTTATATAGATGTGCAAGGCAAACACTGAATTTTATACCTGATGGGGATTGACTGAAGATCCGAGACGGCGTCATTGATGAGAGCGCATCATTATCATGGTTGGAACCTGACGGCTGAAGATGTCAAGTGAAGTAAATTCACCCACAGCCAGCTCACTTATTCGACCGCCATTAGCGCCACCGGTGCCCACCGAACGAATGCTAATCGTGCGTCCATGCGAAGCATTAAATGCTCGTACACGAACTTAATAGTAACTCCCGAGATCTTATAAGTGTGCGTATTTTGCGAGTATAGCCTTACTGCTAATGGTATGCTACATGCGCCTGACTCATGGTGATGCTCGGCTGCATCAAATTTAGGATTAAAAGCATATTAATTAGTTGATAATGTATTAGCGTACATCAGCACAAAATTATGAATTGAGTCAGTTAACGAAAGTAATCATGCTTGTAAATACGAATACGATCATTGAGCCGCGACCTCAAAAATATTTTTAAAGGTGATTTAAAAACACATGGACGTCTTCCATAAATACGAAGTGGCGTGCGACGGCTCTGTAGGTCGTAGCAACACCGCTTGTGCGCGCTGCAGCTCTGCCTGTCCAGGGAACGTACGTCAGTTTCTGACCAGCGCATGCTAATTAATTTTACGACCGATATAGAATTACTTTCTCAGAAAAAAACTAAATTCATTGATAAACTTGGACAGAGCACGGCTTGCCGTTGCAAGTGCTTTCGTACAAAAAAAGCAGGCAACGCTACTGGGATGAATAGAACTCAGACTGGGAATTTTTTAAATTCAATCACAAATATTTTGAACGGGTCGATGTTTCGAACATCTGTGATAATGTTCTCTTCCATGTCATAAAATTTGCTAAGTTTGTGGTAACAGTATAAGATAGAGCTGTCGGATAGAAGGACATTGCATTGAAATCGAACAGTTCGAGATTATACTGATCATCACGCCCCAAATGGCAATCAAATGTCCCGAATATAAAATGGAAAAGTATTCAATCCCGAATATCTGAATAGTTATGAAATCACTCAATAAAGAAATATCAAGAATTTAGCATATTAATGGAACATCAAACATTACACGGTGCGTTCCTCCAGGACGTGAAATAAAATTTCAATACAAATCTAACGAAGGGATGTAAAAAAAATCTTGTTAACACTCAGGTAACTGAGAGGCAACTGAAAGTAACATGTCTAATTTCTTCGAGTAGGAGTAGAAAATCTCATGTCGAAAATGGTACGGTAAAATTTCCTTTTGCATCATAAAGGTCAGTAAGCGAAATTTAAATTGGTTCATACACATAGTTTACGGGCGTCATGTTCCCCAGCAAAATGTTCCCGCCCAGCTCTAGAACTCTTCTCTCAAGACTCACTTGGTCCAAAAGCAGGAGTATTTGACGGAAATACTGAGCAGCATTACGTGTACAACGAAGCTAGTTCAGACGATATAGATCAAAGTAGAATTTTTAACAGTTTACGTCAGGGTGTTGGTGCAGCTCGCAGCGCACGCTCTGCTGCAGGAGTACGGTAAGTGTTACATCAAGCTTGTGCATTTTCACAAGAAATTTAAACTTTAATTTCACAATAAGCTTTTGACAACTCTTTAATGTTGCCTCAAGCTCGTTACTCTTCTATACAAATTCAACTCTAAAAAAGCATTAACTTCATCAAATATTTGACGTAGTCGAGCCAATGTGGAATACGTAAATTGTTTGAAAGTTTGTCCCATGTCCAAAACTAAATGCTCGTAAGCGTCGCTACCAAATTCATTTTGAATTACTTTGGAGAAGCAAGAGTCGTAATGGGACTCGGCCAATATATACCGTAGAATATACATTTATGTACGTACTGTAATGCACACAACAGTAAATTCATTGGTAATGAAATATTTACGGGTTATGAAATATTTCTAGCAGGATTGGGGATCTGTATAAATTGTGAATTGAGAAAGACTGAGTGGCACATGAGGGAATTTTTTTATTAAAAATCATTCACGTAATCAGGATGGCATAAAAGTATCCATTTTCTCACAGTAAAACATGGTACAAAAAAAGAAATTGATTCAGTAGACTAGGAAGTCCTGTAGGTAAGCGCTTTTGCAAAGAAACTAAAAACCATCATCGTTTTTCAAAAGCACTCATTTACAGAGCACTGACTCGAGAAGCTTGTAAAGAAGTCCGAAGATTATCTTTTCTGTTGATATTCCTCACAGGGAACACTTACCCCAATTCCATTTACTAGCGAGCGTATGGTTATTTTGTAATTAAATGACGTTCATGCTAGTCCAGCCTCAGATTTCGTCGAGTCAACTGCTGTGTTTTAAAATCACACTTCAATTTAGTCATTCATAGCAGAGCTCTTGAATGTTCCTCGAAAGGAAGGAAGCTTGCATGAAATTTCATTTTTTGGTATAGCATTAATAAAATTATCTTTCTTGTTGGCAATTAGCGACGCGATTCATTCCAACATCAGGTCAATGAATTTCACTTATGGAACCTCTAGTTATGTATTCAGTGTGAAGCTTTTTGGAGCATCTGTGCTCTTTGATTACTTTTTGAAATTGAAAGAATTGATGTAACACGTCAATAATTCCATGATATTCACCAGTATGAATACCATGTGAATACTTTCCAGGATGAGCAACATAACTGAAAACCTAATTTAACATGAAAATGTTAGAGGGTTTGAATTTTCAAAAATCGAGTTATTCTTAGTAGCAATATGCAAATAGCACTGTGCGGCGTTAGTTCATCAAGCCTATGGCAAAAATCATACTACGAGAGCATAGAGTAATTAACTTTCTATTTTTGGCTCACTGGCGTGTCATCGCTTAGATGCGGGTATTTTTTTGCTTTAGGCTCAGAAATCTATGTCAATTGTTGGCCGAGCCTCACTACTGGTACGTAGACGAGAAAGTTTACGAGCATTGCAAAAACTTTCGACCTGCAAAGATTTCTCAGCCGCTCCGTTCTGTCAAATAATTGGCAACCATCTCACAGATTTAATTGCGCAATCAATAAGGCTTCGGAGACGGAAGACAAGGAGTGAGCTGCCCTTGCCCGAGGGCGCGGTGGTGAGTGCTGGAGGACACCGCGGTCGGGGCCCTGGTAACTGCAGACACGAATCCTGCCACTCACTTACTTGCCGTCACATCTTTTGGGTTCACTGGGTGAAACTTCTGTGAGCTATATGTTTAATTATTTTTTTTGGAGACCCCAATTTAAATCATGGGTAAGTTTTTCTGCAATGAAGGTTAATATTCTGAAGCTATCTGCTGATAGCTCGATCCTCATCATGCCAGGATGTACGTGGGGCAGTTTACTCTGTAAAACTCCTCCATTAAAGTGTTTAATTTATTCTGATGCTTTTGTTATTTGATTTCTCTGTGATGAAAGGTCCAGATAGCTTGGCAGCTGAAGCATTAAATGATACACAATTAACAGCATGATTCATTGCGAGGGTCGCTATTAGCTAATAAGTGGTCCTACCTTCATTACTTGTGTAATACAACTAGTCCACATAAAATGTGAACGTAAAAACTAATGCAGCTCAACCGCTACCAGAAATGATATTCTAAAATTTCTGTTCCAGCAGTTGAGTTGCCAATACGAGTAATACAATTCCGCTTCTACATAAAAAGCACTGGAAGGACATGAAATTATGATGCAAATCTGGCTTGATTACTCTGGTGAAATCACGGTGTTTAACAGACACTAGAGCAGGATTGTACAGCCCATTGCGCGATGAGCATTGGGCCTCCTCAGCGGCTGCCAAAACTTCCACAAGTTACTGGGGAGAAGAAATTATTGTATTCTTCTCATGCATCCAAGATTAAAATCGAAATTGAAAATTTCTTTCTAGTTGAAGAAATGTAAGATGAAAAAATTATAGCCTGGGCTACAACGATGAAATTACAGGAGTAGAAAAAGTATAGTTGTACATCATTAGCAGTTTGACGTCATTCTCAAAGGCTAGTATAATATAGGTCAAGTTCTTTTAGATCTAGATCTTCACTAGAAAGCTGTATTTTTAGGGAGCAAATAATGTCAATGCTAATACTGATTATGTGCAGTTGCACATCAGGGGACCAATTTTTTTATTTGCTCATATTCTTTATGCAGCCGATATGAATGTGAAGCCAATAAAATAATAAACTTTTGAACTGTGGTCTACCAGTTTTTTTAATAAACTGCAAGTCTGCATATGAGATGTTAGAATGAGATGTACGCATATTTGAAATTGACGACATGGAATTGTAGTATGCATGTAAAAAAACTGATTCTTGTAAATTTATAGAGTACTTTGCAGTTGAATTGAAAAGTAACATTTATGCCACGTGTGAAAATTTTAAATGCTGTGATTAAACTGCTGTGCAATTCGCGGATTTAAATAAACACTGAAATACATTGTCAAACAGGTTTTATGTCTTTCATTACTTCACAATTGTTGAATGTTTCATGTGCAGTTAAAAGAAAACTTAATGAACCTAATTCAAAACCTTTTCAACCCGTAATTTTTAAACCCCTACTTCAACGTAGAATACTTAACCCTTTAACGTCAGCAACTTTGTATTCATTACCTTTATTACAACCACCATCCCAAGACTGGCACTGGCATCATTTAATCACAGATATCAGGATAAAAAAGAAGCTGCCACTCGGCAGTGAGCTTCCGAGAACACATTACAGAACAAATTTGATAAGAAAACAGTCTATTGAATCTATTTTCGAACGGAAACCACTGGGATGTCATAAGGTTAACAAAGGGAACGCAATTACTTAGTTCAGGTCAACTAAAGTGTAATCGATCAGACGAAGAAACATAGAAGTACCTTTACATATTCCAGCAGTTACCTAACATCACCAACCCTCGAATATCCAGAAGTTTTAATCGTTGTCTTCATGGATGTCAGCTCACCCTTTTAAGCACCTCCACAACAGACTTGAAATTCTTCATGCAAAAGAACTCTTAAACTGTTAACAGGATACAGCTGACGAAACAGGGGTATCTCAGCATGAGGAAGAGCATGAAGACAGACTGACAAATCATTTCCGTTATGATAAATCTTTTCATTCGTCGAGTCATTTGATCTGTTCGGAAGATTTATATAACCAGGATTAAATGCATACATGTAAATACGTCGAGCCTCGACCAGTCAGGGATCTCATGATTCAGCGAGATTATAAAATACTCATCTATGATATGAGTGAATGAGAACATGAATGACGAATTTTCGTTTTTTATTCCAACCGGACTAAAAAAGGTATGATTTTGCTGGAATCGTACAACTCTTTGACAATAATAATTTGCATATAATGTTTTAACTTACGCGTGTGTCATTTACAGGAACGAAATTTTGTAGCAGAACTACATTTCTTCTGGACTTTGATGATTCCACTTTGCGTTCTGCAACTAATCTTTTACGTCAATAATTCCGTGAATCTGATTCTCGTATGAGGTGTACCGGAATGTAAAATACTTCACAATTTTTAAACAATGGTTATATAAGAGATAAAAAACCAAAGACGGTAGATAGATAATATTTAATATAAGTGATGCATCCAGACAGAAGCAGAAGCAAATTAGCTCCAAAGCTTCACAATTTGTTGGATTTTGTTACGTGTCTCACATGTTAACTTAAGTCCTCTAACGCTGCATTGACGAGTGTAAAAATCTTCCTGCTACATCAACCAACTCGTCCAGCTACATCAATGAACTCGTCCAGCTACATCAACCAACTCGTCCAGCTACATCAATGAACTCGTCGAGCTACGTCAATGAACTCATCCAGCTACATCAATGAACTCGTCCAGCTACATCAATGAACTCATCCAACTACATCAATGAACTCGTCCAGCTACATCAATCAACTCGTCCAGCTACATCAATCAACTCGTCCAACTACATCTATCAAATCGTTTAGCTACATCAGTTAACTTACCTCCTTGCTTGTGAGTGCTGCCACTCACAATATTTATTTCCATGTCATCAAGAAAAGGTTTGTAAAAAGTCAGTCAAAAAATCATAAGTTTGGCGGATAAAAAAAGAGAATAACGAGACGAACTGAGCCCGACTCGAGATTTTTACTTAAACATAAACGTCCTTCTGTTTTTGTTTTTAATTTTCGTAGAACTTTGGTCATCTTTGTGGTTATGAGGCAATTCAGGGTCGAGAACTTCCAAATGAATTGAAGCAAAAACTAATCATTCAATACAAACCTGCGAACTGCTAAACTTGCCAAGGCAGAATCCTAGGCGGAAACCTTTGCTTTTGAAGTAAGTTATTCTAGTGGTCCAATCTAATCGACGAAATCTAAACCAGCGCTTCTCGAACTTTCTGTTGTGGCGTACTAGCAGGTTTTGCGGGGACGGCGGGTGTAGTGTTGCGTGGTCTGTCTATGGACATTATCTGCTACGATCCTGGCAGCTCTATGAAAGATAATTGAAAAATTACTACAGCGCCCCAGTAAACTACCGTAATGGAATCCGTACTGTCGTGTCGCAAACGTTTACTACATTAAATTTGCTCTATGAAATAATGTGTGATTACTGCACTCCACCGACCAGCTGATAAGATGTTTAAGATTATGCAATAATCTAAATTACTTAAATTGATATTATTTTATATTTCTCGTCTAGAAATTCACCACGTACTGGCTAAATGTGGACGCATGGATCGGCACTAGTGCTTGGACCACACTCTGAAATCGCTGGTCTAAAGGAGGTTTGTGCTTAAATGCTTTGTGTGATTCCGAGATGATTGTAAGGAATAAATGCTGCAACATTGAATGTTTCATTTGAAGTTATATGATGTGAATCAATTGCATTGTCACGAATGTTACTCATATGAGGGGAAGCTGAAGCACTTCTAGTACCTGGATGTTATACTTTCTCCCCGCATCCCACAGGCCACACATACACAAGTGCGCAGCTTGGTTTCATGCATTCTCAGGAATACGGTACTATCTGCGAGGATGATCACTAACAGCTAAGTTGTTACGGAACATTTGCCTAATTTGTTCTTTAGATTTTTAGTTTCACAAAACTAATTGGTCAGTTTTTTTAAGTCTTAGACGCTGTACCAAAAATAAGAATCAACAAATTAATGCACTGATATTTTACCAGTATTCTTAGATTTCATCTAGCCATGTTGAGTCTGAACTGACATTTGGTTTTGAGTTATAAAGAACCTTCGCAGAAATAGTGACGTCACAACACCTGATTGAAACCCATGTCCTCTTTCAATAATGACCGTTCTCTCCCCCTCATGTTCGCAGTTGTGTTGCTGCCTGGACGCAATTCCAGGGCTGAGTGATGTGCGACTCAGGTATTTACAATTGAACGAACTGCGAAAATAGTTAACGTTAATTTGAACTTACGGAAAATCTTTCTCTTTCATTATCTTTAATTCTCGAAAACCCGACAACTATATTTTCTTGCGTGAATTTCACATTTAGACGCGTATACAAAATTAAAAAAAGAAGTTCAACTTGTACATAAACTACCCTATACTTTGGAAATTTCTTGGTAGCATCAGCACTGGATCACCATGCTTGTTTGTTTGCAGGTCAGGTGATGCTTGTTTGCGTCGTAAAGAAAACTCCTGATCGTCAACATAAAACTTTAGTTTATCAGCCAGTAAGCACCTACCTTCATGTCTGAAGATAAGAGATGCTTCAACGAATTGAGTGTGCTAATAGAATATATCAAATAATATGTTTTTAATCTGTTTCCATCAATTTATAAGTTTTGATTACGACTAGTGCACAGTTTAAATAAAATAAAGGCTCATCTTTCATTAAGATTATGTAATCCTTTTTGAAATAAAAAATGATTGATCACATAATCCCATCTGTAAAGCAATTAAAAACGAGGAAGCCGCCGAAATGATCAGGCAGATGAGGACTTCAATTGAGCATTTTTTACCGAAGCTGATTCGGTGAGCCGTGAAATGCGCGATTTTATCTAAAACTGGAAAAAAAACAGCTCGATTCCTCGCACTCTAAATATTTGCCAGGACCAAAAAGCAAAGTTTATTTAATTGGTTGTTTATTTCACATAACGCCGAAATTTCCCTATGATTGAAATCGTAATGACCTCGTGACGACAACGTTAATGTGCAAATAGTTCGCTCGCATTATCCGAAACTCTGAATGAACCACCTTCTTAAAATTTTAGTTTTTAGATACAGGAAAAAAATCGAAAAAGTATCCTTTCGCTACCTCAAAGAAGTTCTTTTGCAGGTGTTCAAATTTTAACAAATGTTTTTGCTAAAGAATGTTAAAAAATTTGTTATAATTCAACAAACGATTTCTATTTTAACTTAGACCATTTGTATACTTACAAAATACGATTTTTTCGTAGTAGGTAATCAACTCTTTTTGTTCCAGATAATAAACAACCTTTTTGATCATTAAATAATTATAAAATTTAGCGAAAATATATCCATATGTTTGGTCTAGATGTACTATTTCATGCTATATCAAAGGAAAACCATCGCAGTATAGGTGATCAATAACATGTGTTGCGTCACAGCAGCAGCTTTTCGAGGAGAAGTAATGGTAAAATTAAACACATTCTGATGCAGATTACGGTTGTTCACACGGCTGAACAATCTAGTGAAGTAGAACCAAAATAACTTATTCTTATACGTTGTCTCCTACGCAAACTATTTAGAAATTTTTGTTCAGAGGCATTTATTCCATTTTGTCACTGGCAGAAAATTGTAAGTTTTTGCTCTTTAATCATTTTTTCCTGTACGAAATAACTTTCCAAAGACGAAATTTTAAAATTTACTCATTCGTGGGGTGTGCTTGCAAGAATATTTAACTAATTAAAAACATTCGTGGATTTACAGGACGTAATTTTTATTCCATGAACTTGAAATCAAAGCTCGGGCAGAAATTGTTTTGTACGCTGCTCTAATGCTATGCGGTACTTCGTAATTTGATGTAATCGTAAGTCAATATCATCAATATTCGAAAGAATACAGAGCCAAATTCTGCATATCCAATCCATTGACTAAATTTAAAGCATCATAAATTCACTAATTTTATTTCGTGTTCAGAGCAAATATAAATTGCCTCTGAAAAATACGCGGATCTATTCGTGTGAATTTTCAACTAATGCATTAGTCGAGACAGTCAAAGGAGAAAACGATGTGTACGAGAAGACAACAAAATTACCAACGCAGCTTTAACCATTACTGCGAATCTGCTCTTTACTGCTCTAATGTCAAAACATTCGCAAATAAACACGCCCATGTGTTCAAATTAGGAATCATTGGAGTTGTAGGAAGTAAGGGCCCCAGATGGTGCTTCTTGCATGAAGAATCCTTCAGATATCACAAATTAGGATGATCGTAAGCACGAAATGACCTTCGTTTCACTGCTACACATGACTGCTCCGTTATGTTCATTTGTCTTGCTTATCCTCACTTCCCATGATGGCCTTCATGAATCTTACTTTGCATGTTTTCTGGTTTTTATGCAGGCGCAGGTACTTCCGACGTGGTCTATAAAATTGGAACTGCGAGGCAAATCTAATAGCCACTGAAATCAACACTCCAAACCACAGAGCGTGTGTTCCAGACAGATGGATCTTAATAATAATGACGACGTGGCCCTTCACTAAGCTACTCTAAGTGGTTTTTTATCAAATCGAAATGTCGATCATTTGTCTGGGGCTTGAAGATTCATTAAATCGGAGCCTCTAAGAACAATGCAATTTGCATACTCGATAATTAAGAGCCCATTGAAAAATGGTCCTCGCAAAGCGTTACATGAAGGCCAGCTCATCTAAACGTCTTTAGGACAACGTTCAGAAACGATGTCAAGCAAATCGAGTCTCGCATGATGAACGTACGGTCCATGCCCTCACCTACGAAGCTGGTTTTGCTATTTTTCGTTTTTCATTGCGGCTTATGGAGAATTTTTTTACTCGTATGAGGTTCCATGGTTTCTTGGCTGCGCTTCCAGTATCGTAGTTTCAGTTTCCCAGTATCAGACCTTTAATGTTGTAACAGCATATTTTCATCATTTCGTGAACTGCTATTTTTCATTGTCAAATCCATGCCTAGCCGCCTGCATGCGTGTCTTGTTGTTCTACTGTGATATTGGTCAAATTATTTTTATTTCACTTAACGTTGTTAGGAACCGATAAGTTAAGTACAAGGTTTATTGCACATTTGAATGTACAGTACAGGAGTTGCCTAATTTTCACTGACCGTTAACTGTTAAAATACGTGTTAGGAGTTGAACTTTCTGCCTCTCCAAGAAGTCTTTGACTTAGAAATTTTCACAGTTTTTTTAATTCAGGAAGTTGGAGGAAGATTCCGAGTTAAGAGAACAAAACTCAAGAAAACTTGTAAACTTTTTTTTTTGAGATCATCACGTATCATTCTCTTCTCAGCATGTACGTACAAGACACTTTCATAGCAGATTCTTGTTAAATAGAGAAGAAACCCAGAAAAAAATCCATTCCTATACATAGATTGATATATTGATGGTTATCAAATAATTTAATATCAATTTCAGCGTCTTAGCTATTGGAAATGATTCTGACTCATGCGACCACAGCCTGGCGATGCTTTTTTATTCTGCCTGCCTCATTGTAACAAATACTTTAAGCAGTAATTTTTTCCTCGCAATAAAACTCAGTATCTTTAGTACTCAAAATTCAAACATAACAGACCCTCATACAGACTTCACTGAGTGGACCGTAACAAATTTGTTAATTGGGCCCTTCCACGTATCAGAGCAGAAAATTATAGGACGCGTAATTTTACAGTTTTTTATTGAAGGTAGCATTCAGGAGCAGTTGTACTCAGTGGCAATGTTTAAGTTTTGTAAATCTTCCTGGCCCTGAATAAATGATATCTGCAAACAGCTTCTTTTTATCTCATTCTACATTTTCGTTCAATTTTGTTCAATTCAATACATTTTGTTCAATTCAATTAGTGTGTTAAGTGTTAGAAATTCAGCACTCATCAATGGATCATTCACAGGAGAGAAAACATGGACACCTGAACATTTGAGCAGAGCAGCGTACCCAAGTCTCAGCAAGATCGGGTCCTACGTTCATGGCTGCATTGCATGTCCACCCGAGCAAAGCCCCGTTTCTTAAAACGAACTGGCTCAAAGAACTGATATTGTATTAGTGGTTGCAATAATACTTGGCCCTCTAGCTTCACAATGTTCTGTGTAGCTGACGAAGATTACCGACACTCAAAAAAGCAAGACTGTGATACTGTTAATCTAACAGAACAAATAACAGACAGATTTTGACAATTTTTATAGGGAACTATAACATTTTGGAAATCACTTTCTTTAACAATGTTTGGTTCGTAAAAGGTAGAATATCTTTAATATTTTTCCCTCTGGGAAGGAAGTTACTATTATTTAGTGTATTTGAAAAAATGGCAGATAAGTGTGCAACAATAATAGCTGAGCTGTTTCGCCCGAGTTAAGATCAAAAATTGTAAAGCAATATAAGGCAAACAAAAATTACGGTTTACTGTGCTCTGCTTCGGTTCCATGAACTTGGAACTACCTCGTCTCCCTAAGATTATTGAAATCGTTTAATTATTGAGGGTAAGACAAAATAGAAATTAAAATGAGACGCTAGCTGACGTATATGTAAAGTGAAAATGCCTCCATGAGTGTCTCCAAAACCACATGCTTTTCTCCTTTCAACGTACCAAAGAATCAATAATTTGCAAATAGTCAAAATGGATTATAATAGATGGGCTAGGGTAACAGTTTTTCTGAACAAATTCAATTCAGAGAAGTGAGCTCCTAAATAACAAGTTCAGAGGCGACGCTGTGCTTCCAGATGAGAAACTTTTCATGAGTAGGACGAAGTTCAACTTCCAGAAGTGCTAGGAGTCCATTTGCAGACAGCCTATACTCGGAAGGACAGTTTTCAGATGCTCGAAAGCTGCCTCGATCCCAGTGAAACCCCTACCTCTTTTTTACAGAAGGGGAAAATCACTCCCTTTGGTGCAACAAAGCACAAACGAAGGCAAAAACTTTTGCATGGAACAAATCTTGACCCTCGTATTTTAGAAACCTAGAGAGTATTTAAGAAAAACGTTTACCTTACATGGAACAGCGCACCTTCTGTCTCCAACAGAACACATCTGTGGTATCAGGAACATTTTTTATGGTTTGGAGAAAGGAATCGTAGCCTTCTCATCGTTAATTTCAGTTCAATTGATTTCTGGTCAGTCGATTTTAGAAACAGAAGCTTTTTTTTCTATTGAGCAGCTGAGGCTGTGGAACTTTCCAACTGGGGTTCCTCAGCAGTAGCCCAAGCTACCTCACCGCAGAAAGAGCAACACTTGGTCCAGGAGTCTGTTGTGGATTTAGGTTTGTAGTTTGGTGCGCCTTTTCTTTCATTCTTTATTTATCTGCCACTCTTGTGTGGGAGACTAGCGTTCTGACCTCCCGTACGAGTGTCATCGTCTTTTAATCCTCATTCTTTCATCACATTCTTTCATCTTTCCCCCTCATTTCGACTCTGACGCCTTCTTTTTCCAGTGCAACGAGCTGTGCCCACCGCGACATCCAAATTTTGCTCCCTCGTGTCGCCACGTGATCTGGAACATCACCGAGCTTCTCTGTGATTATCGCTCAACTGAGCGGAAACGAAGCTAAAACCTCGAATATGATAATAATAACAGAGTGGAACGCTCTCTATGGTATGTATGGGGAAAATTCCTAGACACATGTTGCGCAATGCTGCAAAGATGTTTCAGTAAACTCGTAGGCAAACGTAGATAATGATTCTAATTAAATATTGTAACAACTATTTCGCTTTTTCATTCCGAAAAACTTTGTTTGCTATCATACATGGCCTAGATCTTCGTCCTTACCCTCCACATATTTGCTCTGACTCTGCTCCTTTTAATTATTCACAAAAGTGCCGTCAAATTCCACAATCTTCTATTTCAAATGCACGATTATAAAACTAACCAACATTTATTGTGACAAATGCGTAAGGCTTCTGATCCCACAACTTTATGTGCAGCTGACTGACTTTATCTGAAGAGGGAGGGAACGCATGAGGCTAACTCTACAGCTCTGCTGTTGTAAGAGCCACACCTCAACCGCGTCATTCTCGGCATGTAAGAGAAGGTACACTCAAGAACTTGAAGCGAATTTCTCGCTTTATCGGGTGTAAAAATGCATCAATGTTTGTTGTTTTAACAATGTTTGCATGTATGTGTGATCATTTTGAGAAGATTTTAGCAACAATTCAGGCTAAAATGTGTCAGATGATATTCACAGCTACCGTTCATGTCGTCGCCGCATTTGAATTTCTCCACATGATAATTTAGATAAATAAACACTGCGGGAATATTCAAAAGAGCTCTGGAAGTTCTCTAGAGCTTCATTGCAACAATAGCCCTTTATTTAAGCGAGGTCATAAAGCCACTTTTATATGACGCCTGATTGAATCTCCTGACAGATATGAAGGACCTTAAGAGAATTTGCTCCGCCTAAAAACTGTCATCAATCTCATGGTTTACTGATAAATAACGAGATTTACTGCTAAACAGAGCTCATTTAGGACCGAGCTCACTGAACGACGAAGACTTGGCTTCTGTTGGGGCTGTGAGAACTATCGTATTATGTGATCGAGTTTATAAACGGCGTGAGTTCTCTGATCCTATCTTGCGAGTAAATATCTAGTGATACGAAGCACCGATGCCAAGTCTTCAAACGTGAAAATCTGTTCGCACTTATTTTATGAAGTTTATCCGCACTGAAAGAAAATATGCATAAGCACTCGTTCATCTTGTATAGACTCGTTAGGTGAAATTGTGATTCCTTTGAAGTCTTGAAGGCTTTATTCTCACCAAACGAATAAACCTGATTAGGAGACATTCATGAACAACACACGACGTTTGTGATTTTATGTCACCAAGTTAAATTAGGTCATATTGTTGAAACTCCGAATAGTACAGTATAAACTTGATCCAAAATCGACTAAGACTTCTCGGAATCTTCACTTATTCATCAATAGCATTACCAAGGATCAACAGCAGCTTGAAAATTCAAATGTACGTGCGAGATGTCCAATTTATTGCCAAATTCTTCAGAAGTAACCTTTCGCTAAAGAAATTATACAAGTGCCCGCTCTGTGAATGACTGCTGTGTGCTCTGGAATGTTCCTGATAATCAAAAAAAAATTCAAAACTGTGCTGAAAGAAGAAATTTTCTGATGGATAACTTCTATGTTAAAAACCACTTTCAGACATGCACTCAGTCTCTCTACGCTTGCAGAAATCGTGACAAAATCTGAAAGCTCTGTAATTGGGTGAGAGGATCAAGTTTGGCAAAGTTGATGTCGAATAAGTCCTTCCTCCGCGAAGAGCTACTTTCATTTCCAGGAAAAATTTATGTTTACTCTGCAGCTGCAAGCGTGATCATTTGGAAAACAGTAATCAATGAGTGTTGTGAGCACCCAAAATTTTCAGGCTTGTCACTAACACAATATTGGTTAACGTTGAGCAAACTTCGTTGGCAGTGAAAAAATCTATCGTGAGAAAATATGTAAGAAAAGGAAGCTTACCATTGAAACATCCATGATAACAATAAAGTGTGACATTCAATAAGAAATAATGAGGCATCAAAAACAAATATTGCCCTCATTGACGCATTAGAAAACGTTTCAAGTAGTCTCTAATTTACTTTCAGTATACGGATGTTACTGAACTATAATAGCGCTACCCTGTACAACTCTACAAGCGATGTTATCCGTTGTTCTACACTGATTGTTCTGGAGAGACCACTGCTTTTTCTCAATGAAAATCCTCTGAAGCAACTTCTTTGTGAGAAATGTGAACATCTTAATTGCTGAAGAACCATGTATTTATGCTCTGAGTTTACAAATTTTCTTCACGTCGCATCTTGTAAACGTTTCTTCGTTATGACGATGATCACAAAAGCGGCAAACAAACATGTGGTCAAAACCGAAATCTAAAGAAAATGACCCTGCTGGGAGACTGAGTTATGATTGCTGGGGGTGAAGTTGGATGTACTTGATTTTTGAAGTCTTTTTTTCACTAGTCGTTCACACCAATTTGATAAAACAACAGGGCCACAATTTATTTCAAAACTGACGGCCATGCACACACACTTAATGCGTGTAATTAGGTTTCGTTTTAGACCAAATTAGAACTTTTTATGCTCTACGTTATCCATCGAAAGGAGAACATTTCGAATTTCAGCTTAGTTGGCTCTCACAGGCTGCTTGTTATCGTGTACTACTTTTTGGTGAAAAATAAATAAAATTTTTAGCATGACTTCCACAAAACTCCGTCAGAATAGAAGCCATCTTCATGATATTGAAATGCAGCAGATAAGCATCATGCGCAGCAACCGATAATGAAAACAACACTCAGGTTCTCCCGACCACCTGCCAAAGCTGGCACGACATAAGCCAGCTGGAGCGCTCGTAAAATAACTCTTTGGCCTTCCTTGATCCTTTGGAGGCGCGACTCTCGAAGATTAGCGCAGGGTATGAGAATTGCTCTGATCCTCTGGTGCTGAATGCGGTCATCACATAAATCAAAAGGGCTTATGTCATTTGTGGGGTCATGTCGGTGCGCGTTGTGGCCTGGCCCTGCCCTGCGAGGGACAGCTCTCGCGCCAACCAGGCACGAGAATGGCTATATCGTTCAGGCATGAGGGTCATTTGATCTCCATCTCAAGATTGGGAATAAAATACTCAGTCTCGTTTATGTTATCGAGATAAATTTTATTATTAAAATTTTCGTACTTCAGAAATACTTGTCTATAAATGCTTTGCTTTCGTATTTCTACTTCGGTAAGTACGCTGTCATAAACTTTTATTTGTATTAAAAATCTCAATCAAAGCATAGTTTATAATCATTCAAATTTGTGTTATGAAGCAGCACGCGTAATACTCGCTTGAACTACACCCTCTGACCAATGCAGTGCTTCAGTGCTAAATATTTGGAAAGATTTACTTTTTTACATCATTCTTTTTGCCGGAATAATCTTACGTGCTCGAACTAGACTTCCAATTGAGCTTCTTTCTCTCCTGAAAGCGTCTCCTAAGGGAGAAATGGTTGTGTCTCCGTATATGACTTTCTCTGGTGTGAATAAATAAATATTCAAATGTTCAAATAGACATTTCAAATTATCCGTGTGATTTCCTCAAGATCGAATGGTTACTGCGCAGCTGAGAGTGTTATTCGAAAAACTGAAATCAATGAGTGTTGTGACCACCCAAATTTTCGGGCTTGTTACTAACACGAAATTGGTACGAAGCCAATTTTCCTACCCAGGGGTACGAAAATCAATTGAATCGTCAGTCGTTCTTCCGTAGTCAGCCTCGAAAAGCGTGCAGAAAGAGCTGGTAAACATGGAGCAATTTCCGTTTACGTTTCTACGTATGAAATTGAAACGAAATTTCTTCCCTTTTCATTACCATTATTTTGAGATTTTAAAAAGTTACTATAGAATCGAAAATCGTCACTAACGCGCGCTAACAAACACCCACGTACTGCACCACGTAGCACGATACATTAGCAGGTGAAATTATTTTGCTTATCCGAGTGAGCTAACTCCTCGTTATTCATACGGGAAATTACAACTTCCAGCCTTAAAATAGTTCCAATGTCTTAAAGCTATCTCCGGTATTCCTCGTGCTCCCGTTTGGCGTAGAAATTTTACATTCATTAAGTAAACTCGGCCTGACGCTCTCTCACACACCATACTTTGCTTGCGACACTCCCGTGACTGGACACGTCACCTTAATTGGATTTCCTTTTAATTCATTGCCAACCATAGAACCCAATTTTCTCTTCATGGATACCGAAAATACCACTGTGAGATATCGTAAGAAAACTTTAATTGCAATTCAAACTTTTGACTATGACTAAGGTGTGTAACGTTCGCTTCCTGTTTCCAAGAATCCAACTTAGAATGAAAGAAAATGCAAGCAAAATTGTCCATTTTCGCTCAAAATTATTCCGAGGTAAACCTCGTTGTCAGTCCTGCAAAACACAGCATGGATGAATCCAAGAAACCTAGAGAAAGTTTATAATTGAAAATTTTATACATGAATTGATTCTATAAACACGTACCTGAAATGCTAAGAAATTAGGTTCCTCAGATGCGAATTTTCTGAATTCCGAACAGCTCTTTTTTGCATTTTTTGGGCTGAGTTGGCCAAATTTATAGGTCGGACTTTGAATATCAGAGGGCTAACTTAGTGGTTTAATAAAAAATACGGTTATTTTACAGAAAATATCAAACGTGACTTCTGCAGGTAAATACAATATCATTCAGTTACTTGGCCAATCGACCATTGAAATACAGAAGATGTAGTGTCGAATTATTACAAGTGGCTGAACAGATGCTGGTTCATTACAGCAACAGCGATCGAAGCCTGAAGGGAGTGTTTGAACAAGGAAACACTTTTCAAACAGCGTAGATACTTGAATATTAAGAAGCAGTTTTGTTTAGGAAAACATTCATTTGAAACATTGTTAGAAAGTTTGTATACTTCCCACTTATAATTTGCGTAATTTTTTCTAAAAATACTTAGGTGATTTTCAATTATGGAGCTAGTCTTTTGATCTAAACAATTTTCATCTCAGATAAGATTCAATAAACATTTTCTAAGTCAAGTCTACCTGGAATTTACATGACGATCTAGTCAATTTTATTTTTAAAATTGGGTCACTGAAACTTCCCTAAATCAAATATACTTGTGTTGAATAAAAAAATGTCATTTACTCTATCCTGTCCACTCATTTCGCATGTGACGGTAGCGCTGAACAATTTACGAACAAATCATGCGGAGTTAAACTAGATGGCAGCAGAGAAAATGGTGATGGTTGTGATACGATCATTTTTATGCCACTTTCATAGTTCGTAGTCGATATGCGACTCATGAGAGTTATTTAGTGTCTGGATTTTCTTCTTGCCTTACATTAGATTTATCTCGTGAATGTGTCGCTATTCGGAAATAAAGAAGCAAAGATAGCTCGAGAAAACAGAAATTGCATTGCTGTCTCACACTCAACATGACAGCACAAAATTAGAAATCACAAAAATTCATAATATTTTGCCACCACGAATGCTTAAAATGTAAACATGCAAATAGCATGCGTGGTCACAAAGAAAAAGAATAGGGAAAATTGAGCTTACGGATTCCAGTAAAATTGTGTTTTAATCACTGAGGTGAAGAAGTCACACGGCGTGTAGGACACAGGCAATATGTAGGAAAAAAATTTCAACATAATACTGAAACAGCTTCGAACACAAACGAATGCAACTTTACATCAACGCCAGCAAATATTCAAAAGAAAACACATAGATCTTGATGTTGGTAGGTTTCAGGAATTTCAGTCCGCAGGAAACTGACTCACATTCAGAGTACGAGACGCGCAGAGTGTGTACGACATTGTGAAGGTGAGGTCGTGATGTAAAACATTCATGTCCCCTTCTGCTGCAAGAGTTAACTTTTGTATTATTTGCACAGGGTTGAAGTTTGTCAGCCTTTCAAAAGCGTAGGGGTGAGGGGCAGAGTTGTTGTGATTGTCAAACCTCGTCAACTTTTTAACCTGACTCGATATACTATTTATCCCACCACCGGTTTCTGTAATTACATGGTCATAGAATTGATGTTCATATCATTAATTTCTGAAAAGTGAATTACGCTTTAATATCCACATCTTCTCTAAGGCGTCATGTGTCAACATTCTAGATGTCTACTCAGTGCCACGTACCAACTTTGAACATTTTAGTAAAACTTAAAAATTAAGAAAATGTTTGCTCTAAATTACGATTAGAGACATCGAGTAGCTTGGGTCCGCTCAAACGTGATGAGAAGTTTATTCCAGTAGTCGCAGGACAGAACAACTAGATGATCAATTTTCCGTACTGCTGCGGCTACTTCAACGTACGGCATCTCCATATGCTTTTTCACGACTAAAGAGCAACTTGATCTTTTTATGAATGTAAAAATATTCTACTTTTCTGGTATCCTGTTACAACGCCTTCACTCGGATGAACTTGAATGCACTTCCTAGCAAGTTGATACAAATGTTTCGACGATACGACGCATTCCTTCCATCAAATAAAATTATCTAGTTTATTCCCAAGTAGCCTCAAGTTGACGCCTGTAAGAGGAGAAACTTGTCCCATAAGGTTACTCATGACAAAGCTCGCTAATGTAGAAGCCCTGAAATCTGAAGTCATCTAAAATAACCAGGTATGATTTACTTGAGCTCCAAACTAGAGCTACAATTATTATTCTTTTCGTGTGCATTATGCAGGCTTTTGGTTAACACATCAAAGGATTTGATGGTGTTTTTTGACAGAATAGTCATTTAGACCAGCCTTGATCTGACACTTTTTATGGAGGCAGTTCTAAATTATCCTTGAACGAAGAAGTGATAATTATGGACGATCTCAGCGAAGCGGAGTGGAGTACGAGAATATGACTTCATTTACCACGAAAGCTCTTTGTTACGACGTTGGTAGCTGACAAGTATTTCGAAGCCCTTCGTTTATAAGTATATTTTAAATCCCTTGTTTTCTTGAATGCAGCGCTGATCTTGATACGCTAACACGTCTCTATTTGCCAGCAGCTGTGGTGGAATGATGGAAAAAATTTAGAGCGAGAGCAAGAATATGGAGTTCATTTTCTGCAAGTGTAGTCCGAGAATCTCATAATATAGGTAAATTAAACTGCATGTCTTGAAATAAGTATGTTACAATGAACTGATTTCAGATTTGATTTCATGTAAATTTATACCATGGTACTGTTCACTGACAATGTATGTTAACGCAAACGGCTGAAAGGGTTTGCTAGGCCAAAAGTTGCAATTTGATCCCAATATTTTGAGTCGGACCTTTAACACAACGATCTTGTGAATGACTGTGTTATAATGTTAATTCCAGAAAATGAGGAAATCGTGCGCTAGCCCCGAGCGACATCACTTAAGGAATTTCCATGCACGCTTGTTTCTTGTTTTCAGAGAGGGAAATGAACGGAGTTTAGCGAAGAGAATGCGTAGAGGTTTGGCTCTGCCCCTCAGGTGACCTCTGTGACATACCCAGGGCAAAACGAGCCTGCCTTTCAGCATTACAGATGTTCATTGATAACCGCTGAATAAATGCAAAAATCTCGACCGTATTCCGTTGTTAAAGATGAACTTTGATGGAAGATTGAGCCCAGATAAACTTACAATTAGGGAAGCGGTAGAGCGCGTCGAAATTGCTCTTAATTACATTCTGAGGAAAAATCTTTACCATGGACTTGAAAGAATGTACGTTTTTTTATTAAAATTTCTGTGAATGAAATTCGAAACTTACTACGACAAAAGGAATTCAATGTCGTCAGACGAGTTATGTGTACCCTCAGTTTTGGAGGCTTCATTACTCTGAGTCTAGCCTATGACTGAACTATTCAGAGTAGCCGACTCAACTTTTTCAGCATAATTCATTGTTTTTTTGAGGTCTACCGAACTTCAGATCGGGAGGGCAAAGAGCATTGAGCACTGTATAGAATGAGACAACCCTTATGCAAAACATATGCGTCTTTGCAAAGTGATTCATCGCCATAGCATTTGCATGTCCTGTAAGAGACGCTACTTACTCGTTTATTTCTGTGAATGATCATGCATGCACGGAAACGGCTCAGTAAAAAATCAATTGCCTTTTTAGCTTGAGTGACTCAAGTGTATTCAAGCGACCACAATTGAATTCGCTTCTTGTATTCGCTGCTTAGAGAATTGTGCTTCTTTTCATTTCCCACTGGTGAGCGAGGAGCAGCTTCGCATTTAGTGTATTAGCATAGCGCTAATAAAGTGCTATTATTCTATCAAGTTGCGCGGCAAATTAAAGCGATTTAATAGGCCGTTAGTGCATAATTTGGGGGGTTGCCGCGAGAGGCGACGGAGGCGTCCTGAACGAAGGCAAATTGAGGCTTGTGCGAGACTTATTGACAGGACGACATGAGTTGCGATACCTTTCCGTGGTGGTGCCATGGGGCCGAGCTCCCGTGGGGTGGTAGGTCAGGACGGGAGTGTGATACATTGGTTGCGGCATAATAGTTGTGATCTGTTAATCATCCGAGATGTAACTCGGAGTGTTGCACGCCGGTTTTGTAGCCAACGATGTGGTCAACCAAACGTGCTTTTTCAAATTTGCATGGGGAGCTTAAATAGGGCCTACCAAATGTGATGAGTAAAGGTATGGTAAACCACTTTGGTAAACCAAGGTGTGCCAAGTCAAGATGTGGTGAGCTAAGATGTTGTAAGCACGTTTTTATGCTTGTACTTATGAGGTCGAAGTGTTACATTATAGCTCAGAAGCAATTCGAGGTGTGCTGAAAGTGAGAATGCATGTTTGCAGTGATGTTACATTTGTGTTTGGGTGTTGCTAGCAGGAGTGCACCGATGTTGTGTTGCTGAATTGTATGTTGTTCTTCCGCATAACAAGGATTATAATCCTTGTTATGCGGAAGAATTACTGCTCAGAGTCCACAATGGAATTCGCTTATCATGCAGGTGTGCATATTTTATACGTTAAGTAATTATCAATCTGGGTTAAAACAAGTTACTAATTACTGAAGGATTAAGCCAGTGGAGTGACGATATTAACTTGAGACTAGTCGAGTTATTAAAATCGAATGTGCAAGGGCTGGAAATCAATGTGAAAAAACAAATTGTTCAAGCTTCTAATAGGATTAAAAAAAGAACAAAAATAAAAGTCTCATCAATCCTATAAAAATATGTTTTCCTTTGTTCATCGCTCGCTCTTTAATTAGGCGCAATTTCACTCGGAATAGTGTGCAAAAGACTATCGTTATTAGATGTACGTAAATTTCACACGAAATTTTTCCAAAATATACCATCCCCTGATGACGGATAGAGCTCATGCAGCAGGCAGCTGAACTTCGTGTTTCACTGCGCCCTGACGGGACGAACTCGAAATAGTTGAGCAATGTTGATCTTGTAAGAAGATTTTAGAAGCGTATTGCGTAGTATTGAGGTATAGCTTATCAGATGAGCAGCTCTTCGCATGATTTCGCAGAGTGCGTATGTTTACACACGGAACTGAGTTACACACTCGCATTGCGGCTGCAAACTCAGAGTGTGGAATCCAGTGATGAGGCTGAATAGGTTGTTCTGTTGTTTGCACGGAGTTAAGGGAGACATGTAAGCATTAGACTTTAGTAAACCGTGATTTGACGAGATAAGAGTTAATATCGATGAAAAGCGCACCAACTCAACAGCCGTTAAAAAATTTAGTTTTCCAGTGCAGGAAACCCAGAGTGAATACAGGACTGTCACAGTATGGTTACATTTACTAAGCCAAGATCTTGCTCCTTACGCGGGTGCTGTTTGTAAATACGTTCGGTATGATGTCATTATAGAGTGACTAAAGAGTTGGTACGTGAATGAATTGACACGAAGATTAGTATAAACGATTTTAAGCTCAGACTGGAACTTATTCAAGTTCTTCTTTAATTTTAAAGTCAATCCAACGTTTAATTAACTTTAATATTGAACATTATTAAAGCTAAAATTAACAACGGTGATTAATAACCTGATCAAATCCTGAACACGTCCCCTCACAAGACTTTCATTCCAATACAGTAATAGAAGAGTTGAACGTATGAAGAAAAAAAGAAGATAACCGACAGCGCGCCCTCTGGCTCCACGAACGTCCGTCCATGAGCTTCGGAGATCACTTTACGGCCACCATCTGCCTAAGCTGATCAGTTCGGCGACATTCGTGCCAGCCCTGAAAAGGAGGTCATCAATCCCGGATTAGGCGCGAGTGTCAATGCATCAACTGGAAAACGCATCAAGTGTGTCTGTTACCTAGATCTCTCTGGCGATGCATGTTGCAAGATTAGCGATGGTGATAAATCACACAATTCATTTATCGAAACAACTCGACGCTCAAACTATGTCCAATTTGGTGTTGCTCAATAAGTGTGGTCACAGGTGCAAAAAAGTTCATTTCATTTCAAAAACTTATCACTTACGTAAAATAGAAGGATTCTGGACCAAGTCATCCAGACAAATTTGTACAATATTCAAAAGTATATGAGAAAAAAAATTACAGTGTAAAAGCTGGAATAAAATAGGAAATATACAGAAATAGAAGAACCAAACTCTCGGGATTTCTCGATATCGCTGTGCGATATTTCAGAATTTTTACTAGATCATCTGAGCATCAGCTTCCACCGTAGTTGAGTCAGCTTTGTTTTCCTGCGTTCTCTGAGGTGCATTCAGCATTTCACAGCCCGAAATACCAGGCCGCTAATTGCTTTCTTGCCAGAAACGGCTGCATTCCACGCTCATCAACAATGTTCCCCAGATATGTTTCTACGGAAAGTAATTTTCCTTCTTTCTCCCTTTTTCTATCTCCATTTGAGAAACAACGCAAAGATGGTTCTCTTTACAGTAATATAGTTTGCTGGTCGAGTTCAGGACTATCCTTCTTTGGATATTTTTTCAACTGAGTTTTCTGCAAACTCCGACGAGAAATATTTGGAAGCATGCTCTCTCTCAGAAGTACAGAACACAGCTGCTCACACAGTATGCTTAGTGGCATGGCTTTCCAGTCAATATAGTCACTCTAACTTCCCAGAATTGGATTGGCAATGCATGTTCTACTGGGTCTGACCCAGAATTCATCCTTGTCTAATTTCCTTCTCTTCTTTACTTAAAGAAATGAGACCTACCTCTTCTTCTGCAATATATCAATGAAGTTGATCCTTCGTCTTAGTTTCAAAGATTTTCAATTGTGGAATTCTAACCTTTATTTGTTAAAGGGCGAATATACTTTTAACGCAGCTCTGCTTGCTTTCATGTTTGCGTTCATTCGAAACACTGAATTTTTCTGACTAACACACTCTGTTTGACCTTTTCTGAAAAACTTTACTCGTTTATCATGCGAAAGACATGCAGAAATTACTGACAGCTGAATTCTAAATATACAAGTGCCCGTTGTTGTAAATTTGTTAAAAAACTACACAAACGCTTACTTATTTCCTGAATGAATTCCACTTATGTATGTTTCGATCCATCATTTGCTTCCTTGCTGCTCAGCGCACAGCAGCAAAGGATAAAACTGGAACGAAATGGGCTCTCCGAGAACTGCTTAATGAACAAAGTTCACAACCAGTGCAAATAGAGGTGCGCTTTGAGGAGCTCAGCCCTAGGTGTGCAACCCGAGAAATTGAATTGATTGTACTCCATAATTTTGCTTGGGACTGATCATTTTATGATCATTTGACAGCTACTGTTTTGCACCCAGCACGGAACACCTTCGAGTTGTACCTCTAACAGGCCTGAGAGCGGCCTATTATTACCATCGGTATTAGCATGCAGACTGTGTTACAGATTTGCATAAGAAAAGGTTTTAAAGAGCGTGGGCAAACTTGAATAGTTCCTAAATAACTCAACTGCAGCAAAGCTTTTTAATTGCGTCAAGAGCGTCAGTGATGGGTCGTAAACGGAGAAACGAGCCCTAAAAACAAGCCTCGAAGAGGCAGGAAAGCGACATGGGCATGTGAAGGGAACTTACATCTTGAGTTATATTCGCAAAGAAATGCGAGGGAGCAATGTGACGAGCCACAGGTGTTAGGAAGACGCGATGTTACGAGCTCGAGGCGTTGTGTAGCGGTGTATGAACCAGGCTTATGGAGCATAAAATCTTGGTGCTGGCCGAGTGTTCAGTGTCCTGTTGTGGATGGCAAGTTGAAAGCTTTCGAAGACAAGTTACAAAATCTGGCAGTATGAAGACAGTATGCTGATTTCCGCTAAAACCTTATTCACTCCAACACACATTTCGATTTCACGGGTGGCCTGGCTCCGCTGTGAGTTTGTACCGCGCTCATAAGGAATGTTTTTCTCCTGAGCAACACCTGAGATGTGGATAAAATAGTACAAAGAATGTTAAATAATTTTTCAAATTTGATTTGAGACGTAATAAGCGGCTGGTAAAACTGTAAAGTGCAGCTATAGTAAGCCGGGAAAATATTTCAAAACGCCTCATAACAATATATGAAGTAATCCGTTGTTTTGTTGAAATTCTAAGACATGCATCCATAGTTCTTCAGAAATATGAAATTTTACGAACGGCTTAAACATAGGCCTAGTTCATGAAGAACTTCAAAATGGATAGAAATGAGTAAAAATTTCATTTTTCATTTTTGGCTGCCAGCCAAAAAATAAGTCTTCAAAATTATATGTGTGACAACGGTGCAAAGTAAAAACTATGTTGATGAAACATTCAATTAAATATTTATTGGTTGGTAAAACAATATATGGTGACTCCTTGAAAATATTTCCAACTTAAGCGGAAGTATGAAAGTATATCACCCAAGACTTCTTTCACTGGCTCATATTTTCGCAGCACTGTTCAACTCATAGAGTGAGAATCTCAACACGAATATTTTGAGACCGTCCATGCAAATCATGGTGCAAAAATCGAATTGAAATATCCGCTATAGTTGAGTTCGCTAGCTCCCAAATGTATTTGCTAGTTCCGACATGTATTTGCTGATTCCGACATGTATTTGCCAGTTTCGACTTGGAAATGTATTCTTGCACACAACTATTAAACTTCAAACTTAGACATCATTTGATCGTCCTTCATTCTTCTAGTCCTAAATGCAAGCATAGTGATAACAAAATCTCGTTTACTGCGTGCTTGCTTGATTTATCCGCCCCTTCTACCACCCTGTAAACTCTGACGCTTTATAATGAAATTAAACAACTTGTTTTTGAAATTACAATTTATGTAAATTGGTTAAATTCATACCGATGTTTGCAAAAAAAACCATCGAAAGAAGATCAGATGCCTCTTCAAACTCTAAATTTAAAAACCTTTTCTGTGGTTTAATTTTTGCCCTAACGAAAAAAAATTACAATCAACGCAGGTAATTTACTTATGTAACAATATTACGCAAATAATCACATACATTGAGATCATTTTAAAAATGTATGTTTCTTTACCAATTTTCAATCACATTCTCCTGATTTATTAGCTTTTGAAAATCTGAACTGCTAGGTGACGAAAAGTATTTTGTAATACATGCTGAAAGCAATATTTTAAAATTACTCCATGAACACTTCAATGGAAAAAGAAATCACGGACATTTTCGCCTACACCCTTGTCAGTTTGTTACCGAAGTGATTTAACTTCGAAGTCTAGCAACAAACAGCATCAACCCAAAGCTATTTCGAAAGAAATCCTCTGAGGAGATTGGTCATGAATCAATTTTATTTTGATTGCCTCGTACTCAACTCGGCGTGCCTTTTTACAGACACTTTCCCTCTCGAGCATGTGGCCCGCTAGAGTCGAAACGTTTATGACTTCCCCGCTCCTCTTCTTTGGCAATAAAGAATATTCTTATTAGAAAGACGTGTTTCTAGCATGTAATGGAAGCGCTGCTTATAGAATGAAATAGAAAATATTTTCATGCATTCATTAAAACTAAGAGCGCTAAAACCAACTCTTTAATAAATATTTTATAGAAAATCTAAATCAGAAATATATATTTTCGAACAACTCTGCAAATTTCACTGTTCTGTGCAAAGGGTGTCCGCGAACAATGCATTCACTGATCTCAAGTATCCATAATACAGTATCATTTTATCAAATATACCAAGGTGCATCTTGAATGGACAAAAGCTTGAGAAACTCATCGGAACCACACCATTGAACAGTATCATGGATCCATTTCTTTTTTTTAAAGGCAGGGGATACATTTTCCGTGGGCGTCCTGTTCTCTGTTTCAAAATGGTCACTTAAAAAGACAACCATTTTTGACTAGAGTGCATTTAAGCAATTTCTTACGTTGGAAATATCAGCAGCTAAAGCAAAAATACTGTGGAAAAAAAACTACATAGATTTGAAATCTAATTGATACGTGATGGTGATGTGTCAACAGTTCATAAAAATACGATGACTTTGGTTTTGGTTGTGAAAAAGAGAACATCGATGCCTGCACAAGCACCAGCAGTGCGCTTTTTTCTTTATTCTTTTTCTCCTGGGGCATCTAATGGCACAAGGCCAATAGAAATGGTCGATTTGATGCTCACTGTTGGGATAACCCACTTGTGGTAGTACTACTGCTACACTGCCGAATACTGGACTCCCTTTAACCATTTACCATGTATCATTTAACCATTTAAACCATATGAAAGTCAGTTAAAGCCTATTCGAAGCGAAATACTGCAAAACTCCCGCACGTCACAGAAGAGCGACACCAAGTCTTGAATGAGCCTATCGTATCACCCTAGCAGTTTTTAACTCTATTTCACTCATTAGAGTTTTGAAATAAATGGTTCGAAGAATCATCTTTACTTGCAAAGCGAACCTCGAGAGGCGAGCAGAGTTGTTGAGTGGCCATTAGGTTGGATGTCTACCCTGACGCCTCGGTCCAGCCTCGGACGACAAGTCCGACACGAAGCAAAATATGGCCACTCCAGGTGAGACCTTGCGAAGTTCATCGAAGTTCAGACCAAACCATCAATCTTGCTGTATTAGCTTTGTCCTAGCAACTCAAGGGTTATCATTAGCGTCATCATTACATTTTCCATCACATAATTAGTAAAATTGTGAGTGGATTTTCATCCATAACTCAAGTTGTGGATAAAGAGATGAAAAAGACATCAGTTCGCAAAAAAAGCCTTACATCAATTTTTTTAAACATCTACTGAGCAAGATGCCTATTCAAAGCAAAAATGATTTTTAGAAAAAAAAATTAAATTATATGCATAGTAACTTTGGATCGTACAGTGCTGTGTAAAATCCGGCGATACATACGTATAAGTTCGCCTGAAATATAGACAAAAATTAAAATTTCACATGGAAACAATCTACGTTTCTGTCTCCCTCCATGTAGGAGACCAAATAAAGAAAACTAAGCGATCAGCGAGAAATACGAACACTTCGTTTGTTTCTATCCTTCTTATTTCTGATCAGTCTATACCCATAAGCAAGCTTTCCAGACTAAAAAATGAACACACTTTCTCCATTTTTCGTGTGCTTTCGATCACACAGAGTCGCAAAATGTGAGGCGGTTCCTCTCCGAACTAATCGAGCATAACGCTGAAGATATCAAAATGAGACAAGATGCTTTTTAATTCTATCCCTGAGCTCGCATGGCAGTTTATTGTGATTAAGGGTCTTAAGATCGTCTCCAAAGGCTAGCGTCGAGTCATGCACTAGCATACAAAGCAAGTATTATCGGTGCTTAGTTTTATTTATGGTTTGCTTATGGAACATTTCTTACTGAATGTTGGCTTTGAAGGACTTCGCTATATGTATAAGAGCTCGAGCCAGCACACTTTTTCAGTAGATTTTGTCTCGCTTGCGTTATCTGATAAACTGACTCTTGTCCATGTTTGGAACTCCAGAAAACATGGCTAATTTGTAATAAATCTGTCCAAGCTTTGGAATCATTCTTAGCTCTCTGCCACGAAATGCCTACCCAAGACTTGACTGGAACTGACGTGAAGGCCTCGCACATAAAAACTCCAGCAAGGCTCTGCTAAAACAAGCGTTTTATTATATAATGACATAATGTACCTACGATAAAATACAACCTATACGCATCTCTCTCTACGAGCACTAAATGTGCAGCATCGCAAACTACTTAACGCTAAGTACTGCAATTTCGATTGATCGCCTACGTTGCTACACTGATAACGATCTGCTCAATGATTACTTGTCGTCCATTGACTGAAAATTATCGATCATGGTCTTTACATTAATAATCAATCTCGACGGAATAATCTATTGAGAAATTTGTTGCCTTAAATCAAAACTAGCAGTACCAGTCACTAAAAGTGTGTAATCTTTGTGTCAAATTGGAAATGAAATGATCTAGAGGTGATTTTGTCGCAGTAGAAATTTGAAACATCCCAGATGTTATTATTTCTTTCCAGCCCGGTGAGTAGAAAGGATGCCCTTTCATAAATATGATGTATACTTATAGCATAAACTATAAATTCAACTTTAGAATGTTAAATTCACTATAAGCATCTTTATTATCCTACTTGTCTTTGCGTAAAATTTTTTTCGTTACAACTATTTCATGAGCATTGAACAGCCAATTTCCAATAAAAGGCACAATTGGCTAACGAAGAAACTAATCGAACAAAATAGATTTTAGTGTCTACTGCTGACCGTTAGGTACTGGACAGTTAAAAGGCTGTTACTTGGGATACTAGTGCTTGAAACACATGTATACCACAAAACAGCGCTACGGCACCGCTAACTGTTTTCTGTCAGTACAACACAACATTTCCCTAGCGAACACGTTCTCAATTGCTACGCTGAAAAAGTAAATCAGCGACCAGAAATTTGACGTCGATATTTACTTAGAATAACAATGTATACATATATAAGTGTTGTTCAGACGGTGCTCTAATGAGAGATTACTAAAAAATAAAAACAAAGAGTTTGACTGGAAACTATTATGGGCTTGTTGTTACTTATCTTTACGACAAGAATTCGGTAAGGTTCCTCTTTCTTCAAGCATATCTGTGTAAAACGCTCTGACCCGCTAGCCAATCTCTCCAACTCAATGGATGCGAAACTTACATTCACTACCCCATGTGTTGTTTCTCAAATACATTTAACGAAATTACGACAGCCTTTTAGATTGCAAGCGAAATACCTTATACATCACATAAAACCATTTCATATACATTTTAACTTAATAAATATGAGCATTGAATACTTCAGTTTCGTGCTGTAATCGAAGGGCTAACTCAGCAATAACTGGACGCGTATCCTATCAGCTGAGGGTTCGTGAGGGTCATCGCCATATTTCATTCTGTAGATGCCAATTAGGAAAAACGTTTAAAATTCGCTCTCTTCCCGATACCGCTTAGTACAGCAACTTCTGTAATTGGTCTCACCGTACACTTCTCTAATTCGGAGAAAAAAAACATTCCCGCGAATTGTATTTTCCTGCAAAGTAAAACTCCAAGCCTGAACTTCCCATTGACTGGTATACTTCTTAATCAATTTCTATCATAGAATAGATCAGTGATTTTCCAGACAATTGAAACTTTGAGTTTTGGATAAAAATAAATTATTATTTGGTCATAGGGTAGAGGACATCTATTCACAAATGTTCTGTTCCATTAACTTCATGTGAAATTCTTGATGCTGAGGATGGGGTCACTACGTGCTCTACAATACGCCTTTCCAGTGAAATTCTTTCTGTGGAAAGGCAGTCATTCATTCATTGGGGTTGCAATTGTTAGCCTTGAGCTACTAAATAGTTCCTTTTTTGAAAAGCGAACATGATATTTCTGATCGAAAAAGTGAGAGTAATGAAAATAAAGTTCGCGTAGAGTCCTGTGGAAGGCAAACTGTGTGAGCAGTGACCAGTATATCTGTACAGTATTGCCTCAATTCACAGACAGGTAGTCATCTGATACACTGGCTGATACGTGCGATCTGACGTTCACGCTCACTCTCAGACTCGTTGCTCTCAAGGATAACAGTAGAACGCATTCCGCTCTTGTCCCTGGAACTTCACAATCCATTTAATTCCTTGTGCACGCTCTCCTTGTATTGAAAATGTACTGATTCATGGTTTTTTCTTCATAGCACAGTCCGTGCAGCGGAAGACGTGAAGCAGCGTCACATTGTACGTGTGCTGGCCAGTGACATCTCTACCCAGCTGAGTGGTTTATTTTTTGAAGTAACTCCTGTTCAATTGATCAGTATTTTATATATATTTGGGCTAAGAAAACTAGGAAATAATTAAGTGCTAATGTTCTCACTTGTGGTTTTTCATGAGGCATGATAAAAACATAGAAGCCCTCACCTTTACGTTCTCAGAGCATCTCAGGGCATAAGCTCGTGTTAGTGCAAAGATTCGTAACACTATGGCTTCTCTGTCTTAATTTACTGTGAAGAAATTCATAACAACTACATCAATATGAAGCAGAGACAGCGACTCAACACATCCCGCCTCGGAAAATTCTTCCTATGCGACTTAAGCTGGCCAGCGTGCGACCAGTGGGTCGTCCTGCCAGAAACGCAAGGAGCTCGAGGTTAAAAGGCCAGGATGAAAAAGTCCAAGCTTAGCAGGTAGGCATGAAGCTGGTCCCTCATTTATAGTGACTTACCGGGATTTTTTTGCAGGATTTTTGGAAAGTAAGTCGTGTTTTGCGATTGTTGAAGTAACCGTTTGATATTTACTTAGTTCATACCTTCAACTGATGTTTATTAAGTTTTAGTCTTCATAGAGTGTGGTTGAGATCGAGATCGAAAGATTGAGATCAAACGAACCAATAAGTCTTGAAGCTCGTGCTTCAACAGTCACAGAGTGTGTAATCTGCAACGTAAGGTCGAGTATATGTTAATGCTGGTGTTTTTTGGCGGGACCCATTTTAAAAAGGGCTAACCATGGGCTTTGAGATACTAAATGTAGCGTTTACAGTCCGCCGCAAAATTCACGTCCGAACTCAAAGAACATTATATTGTCGAAGTTCGAGACCGTTCTCATTCATCACGGTTTTGAAAGCATCTTCTTCTCGGTATATATTATTTGTGAGGTAACCCTGAATGCGCCAGCAGATTTTACGGCAGGAGGTTGCTGCACCGTTTAATCCACTGGTAAAGAAGTAGTAATTATGTGCTACTGCAGCTGGGGCGATAAATTGGAAACCTTTGACCTCCCTTTTGTCTGGAAAGTGTTTCGAAAACTACCTCTTGATCATTCAGTCGCCAATGAAGGAATTTTGTATGGCGAGAAGCACCGGATAAAATTCTGCTTAAAGATTTATTGAGTTCTTCTCTGCACTAAGAGCAACTGAATTCATGGCCGCACCAAAACATAAAGCAGCGAATTCTTATTGATGAGAATGTCTAAACTTTCTGCACAATTTCAAATAATGAAGGTACTCGCAGGTCGTCAATCTGGGCTCAACTATGGGGATCAAACAGGAACATCTTGTTCCATAATTAAAGAAATTTGTGTATTAGAGTTACATCAAAAGTTTAAGTTATTGTAATAATAGTTGAGTTCGACTAACACATATACGTTACACCCTTTCCAACCTAAATTCTAGTTTCTGCAGACAGTCAGAAATATAAAACCAAGCCACTTCAGAATTGCCTCACAGCTCTTGGTCTGCCAGAGCGACATTCTCAGGCGAAAAGAACAAGTTATAAAGTTCCTGAGGTCGTGATGTAGAATCAAAGGACTTCTGTACACCTCGACCGCTTCGGTGTTCCCATTAAGTATCAAAAAACTCAGTTTCGGACAGCGTCTTTTTCTCCTTTTAGTTGCACGTTGATTGAGTCGTCCGATAATGAACTTTTCAGAGATAAGGTGATTCAGGTAACTGCATAAGCTGCCGCCAGCCACTTGAAGCATTTCAGAAGTTGCCACACTCTAAGCGACGTGAGATGAATTACTTGTTCCAGGATATATTTTTGGATGTCAAAAGCTATCAGATGCCAAGGAATTTAAATGATTTCCTTTCAATATGTCTCGTTTTCGCTAACTATTGATATTTTTATTCTGTTGTTGTTAGTGTAATACAACAGAGCAAAATGTGTGCTGTTCAAACGAGGCTAATGAAAAAGATTCTTTTCAAAATTTACTGAATTTATACATTCCTCACACATGTATGAGTGATTTATTGTGTGTTTCACCGGTATTTAAACGAGCGTGTCGTGATGCGTAAAATTGAGAGAACATGGCATTTGTGTCTTATCTAAATTTTTTCCCTCTGATATTTCCAGAACCCTGAGGGGTTTCTACAGTTCAGCTTGATTACTGACACACGATCCTGATTTGAAAAACTAAACTTAGCCTTTTAACACAATTTTTTTAATTTGCAGTATCGAAAGAGGATGTGAGGTCACTAAGTGAACAGCTGAAAAATGGTACCCCAATTTCAATTCCTTGAAAACAAAATTGATATGTTTTAAAGTTTAAGAATTTGAAAAAATTATTTTTCGCATGAAATACATCGATCAATGAAGTCTTCTGTCAAGCCTATAGTAATGTACAACTCTAAATTGGGCTTTTACTTGTGGACCCGAATAAAGTCAGCTACTTCTAGCGCAACCCATGATAAAAGCTGAATTAATGGCTCATTATATTAACATGACGCCTAGGGATGATCCCTGAAATCTGCAGGGTTGTTTGTATGTTTCCGACTAAAAAGGAGACTAACTGGTTTTTCCGCTCCTTAAGTGTTGCCATCTTTCAAAAGTACGAGGTATCAATCTTTTTTGTTGCAAGGTCTGATGTATGAAATATTTAACTGGTAAGCAGTTAAACACTGATGAAAAGGAGCAAGAAGTGCTTGAAAATTATTGAACTAAACATAACCTAAATAGAGCAATCTGCTAACATGTACATCAAACTCGTGAACAACAAACGAGTAGACGCACGACTGTATAGATTTAAAAATTACGTCTGGAAGCAAGTTTTTAAGATAACAAGTGGAGTTTGTACTAACTTCTTTGACACCCAATTGATATCTTCCTGAAGAAAGTTTCTTTTCTTCAGAGTGTTTGTTCCGGTAAGCGCCACACAACTCACAGGGACAGTGTTTCAGGTCATGTTATGCTGCAAGACATGCACACTTTAAAAATTTAGCATGGTCATGTCTGTGTTTGTCCCATCACTGAACATACACTCAACTATGGAAACCAATCAATACTGACCAAAAATTGTGTAAACAGAAGCATCCACAGTTGTAGTCGATGTCAAAATATGAGTGAAGTTAAAACGTTTCTATGAATCTCTTAAATCAAATGGTGATCAAATATCCCTTAATGATAGAAAAGTAGTCCCTTATGAGAAATTAACGGGGCACTACTGCTGTTTGATGGAAGGATGAGCATCGAAGATCAGTTTTTTTGCCTTTGTTGTGAATTGGTAAGTCTAAATCTAAAGGTTGTGTGGTGTTTGAAATGAAGATTACGCGAGGATTTTATCTCAACTTATTCTAAATGAAATAAAACTTTAAATTAAAAATGGGCAATGCAACCTCGTGGTTGCCGTACGCTCGGAACAACCGTGAAGAAAATTCTCGTGGCAGAGTTAGGATAATACTGTATGTTCAAATGAAGTTTCCAAAAACATTGTTACACAATAAAATTTTGATCCTCTTTAATGCTTGTTGATGGAGATTGAATGGATAAAATTCCTACCGCTCTATACTCAACGTCGCAATGCGTGCCAAATAGATGCATCCATGCAGAGCCCTCTCTGAAGTGGGTCTCGGTCGACCGGTTGAGAGCTGGCTGCAGCCTTCCTGCCGAGGTGAATCGTGCGCTGGATAATCTCTTTATTTTTTTGCGAACCAATTTCAAAATTTTCAAGGTGCTTTTTTGTTCAAAATACAGTTTTCATTTTGAGCCATGATCTACTACATTAGCTTTTAAATGATATAATTTGATTTTCATCGAAATGTATGCATGTCTTACGTGTGCTCTCACAACTAAGGCTACAAACGATATTGTAGCCACTGGCACTATCCCAAGACATGGTAGAACTTTTGAGCAGCCACATGTGCAGCTAATTATAATATTGGGGTAGGTTTTCAATGTTTGAAATATGTAGCATTGAAAATTATCTCTTTCGTTTATCTTTTCTGAATACCTTGACTCTTGAATCAACAATATTTTGCGTTGGTAAATACTGCTTCAGAGTTGGTGTAACTCCTCCGGTAATTAAACTTTTTATCCACGAGCAGGCTTGCCGTTGAAGTTCATTTAAGACTGAGTATAGCCTCTACCTTGATATATGATACCATTGTCGCGTTCTCAGAAGAAAGATCTAGCGCGTTGTGTTTCGCCTCTAATAACAAGCGTTGGTTTAGATCTGGTAGCTAGACAGACCCTGTTACTTAATTGCACTTCTCTCACTTAATTGCACTTCTGCGCCCAGCCACAGTCCGTGCGGACCGCCTACTGGTTAATTTCTGGACGGGGAATATTCTTGTCGCGAAGCTCATTCTACACTGAACTTCGGCGAAAAACATTATCCTACATAGATATAGTTGATCTTCAATATGTTGTCAAATAGGTTATCTAGTTTCAGAGATCTAATGCAACTTCCAGCAACGTTATCATGTTGAAATTAAAGTGCCTCAGCACATTCCCAACGTTGGTGAGAAAACAAACGCTCATCCGAATGCCAATTCAAATCTGAGCCATTCGTATTCAGTCAGTGCTCGAGTTAGCCGCCAACTCAGTGGGCGTTCGTGCAGTTATCTCGTTAGAATCAATCGAAATAGTTCAAACTTGGCTTTGATTTCTCAAGGCTCGTCATTACACTATAATGGCTTCAATAATAAAAAGGCAGTGGTATTGTTTCGACAATGAGCTACGAAAGTTCCTGCTTTGAATTCCTAACTAATTTCGATGCATTGGAGAAGTCAGATCACAATCTTATCTCAGAACACTTCTCAAAATGAGCTCACAAAGTTTTCATTAGCCCAGGCAGGACGAAGATCACTGAATTCGACTCTGCTTCAGTGTCTGCAGGAGTTCCTTGATAAAAAAAAGCGTGTATTGCTCTCTATACGCGGTGGTATTCGTTAGAAAAGTGCAGTTCAACTGTAAAAAGAATGCGTTTGATAGAAGCGAGAGTCTTCAGAGGAGTGGACAAATCTACAGTAATTTTTTGCACTCTCATTTTATCAGGAAGAAGCATCAAGCGAAGGTGTTGGGTGGCCGCAGAATTAAAGGAAGGTCAAGAGTGTCTGCAGTGTTGCAATTCATCCGGCAGGGTCTTTAGAAAAAGGCTTGGATTACTAGATATTCTGATCATATCGCGACAGCCGTTCCGACTTGACTATAAGCGGCACACTCCCTTCTTCGCGCCGGGTATCAGGGCTTCACAGTCTGGCTTATTTATCTGACTCACTTTTATAGCGTGGATTTGCTACCACAAATGGGGCGCTGATAAAAATCAAAAACTTGAGAAGAAAAGGAGTGTGACCGCTAAATAAATATCTCGTATTTATTTTTCAGGCAATCAAAGCAGTGGGTTATGTAAGCGTAAATGGTAACGTAAGTTTTTTTAGGTTGCGTGAATTCTACAAATCACAATCACGGAATTCAAACGATTAGTTCAGCATCAACGAAAATTTCAGTGTAGCTGAAATTATCTTACTTCAAAAGTGAGCAGAATAGCTATTACGCAACCAATTAATGCGCTCGCCTCTATTCACGGTATTGGTATTCTAGCCACGGAATTCTGATTGTTTTTTCTTATTGAATGAATGAAACTGTTTAACATAGAGCGTATAATGTAAGTTGCACAATGAAATGTGCAGAGCAACGTCCGTGAAGTGAAGACAAAGCTCATTATTCTTAACATTTCTCTACGTTTGCCATGGAAGCTTCATCGATTTAATTTTTAGCATTTTCATATTCTGAAAATGTTCTTACTATATAGTGGAGACCACTGACGTTTACTTCGTATGCTTTCAAACGTCTTAATAAATTTAAATAATGCGTACACATTCTACGTTTACAAACAAATCGATTGACGTGCTTTTTTCGGGACTCAAATAGCCTTTATAAATCAAAAACTCTTTTCAAGACTCAGACATTTTCCATGCCTAAGACATTGTCCATGTTGTAATTGACAACAGTATAGTAGTTACAGCAATAATAGGCTTTTTTGAGAGGAGGGCTCAATTCAAACAAGAAATTTTTCCCATTATTGAAACTTAGTTTGAAGTGAAGCTTAATCAAATTCTCTCAGCAGTTATTTTATATCATGAAGATGTGAAGATGTAGAAGAACGTATTCCATGCTTCAAATGCGAAGAAATTCAGAGACAAAATGGAATAAAAATTGGCAGTAGTTTTTACTTAAAATCATAGACAACTTTTCGTTCCCAACATATTGCAATTCCGTGAAGCATGATTATAAGCGAACAAATGAAGGAGTATTTCAATTTTAATCTCATCAGCTCAAAATTTTTTTTGTGACAAGAAAATTTTTCTTTCGACTTTTCACATTTTTCAATTGATAATCAAATGAAATTTTTTGTCATTGTTGTGAGTTCTTTTGGGTGCCAAAAATTGTGCGCTACGGAACACCCGTTGAGTGAAGGTTTGAGCTGGAAGTTTTTGAACGCCCCTGAGCTGAGTTCCACACCACCGCCGGGTTCTCGTAAATTCACCCCGGCGCCAAGTAAACATTTAGCTGAATTCCTTCTAAGGTTTCCCTCAGGCTGATGCTCTCCGACACAAAAAGTGTTCGAATCACAGCGACTTCAAATAACTTATGTGATGCCGTAAATTTTAAAGTCAAATATTTTTTAGGACAAAGACGAGTGCAGCTTCGACCGTTTCGCCCTGCTGGTAATTGTCCACGAATAAATAAAAACTTCAGCAGCGTATTTTTGTAGCCACAAATTATGGTCAAGCCTTCTTTGTTGCCTTCTGCTCAACTCGTGGCATCAACTTCTGAATGCGCTGAATTGAATGCCCCACTTGGACCAAATGAATGACTGCGAAAACTGATCTTTGATACCAAGCTCAATTGCCCATTCATTTCCATAGCTTTTGAAGTTTTCAAAGAGCTATTGATGTCTATGATAACATTGCCTTCTCTCGCTCTACATGTAATATTTATTGGTGAGTACTATCATGAATTAAAAAGGTGGGTGCAACAGAACTAGTTCCAAACACCCATTTCTCTGACCCGATTCTACAGCAATTCAAGTACATGCACATGATATTGGAAACTCAAAATGGAGGGTATATTTTGGTTTGTTCGAGTTGTCTCCTAAATTAGAATTGGTTTAAAAGAAGTGTTTATGAAAAACGAATAACTAGCAGTAAGAAATTTTTTTAGGACAACATTGTTTATTCAAATTCAGTAAATATATTCTTTTAAACTTAAGTTCACACTTAACGAGATAAAGCGAGAAATGGGTTCCACGTTTGACTTAATTTTCCGAACATAGGAGACAAACAGCAGTATGGACATTTTGAAGCCATAGAATGCATCCCTCATCTAAGATGACACTTGTTCGTCCAACAGCGCGATGCTAAAATGAGACTTGAATCGTCACTACAACTTGACCATTTGATGTCACGATTTTCCAGACTAAGCTCAACCGAAATTTAATTTAAGAAGCGAATAACATTCTCTTTGGCGTTTTTTAATTGATTTAATGGACGAAGATAAGGGAAGCAATGTGCAAAAATTTATCTACTGTCAGCAACATCAATTTAGCATGACTCTACGAATTGGGGAATCAGGGAGGGAAATTCCTTGCAAGATCTCATAGAAAATCCCTAAATTAGCAAAAGTACCAATTGCGACGGTTTTCACATGAATAAGTAAAATTTTTAACATATCATATTGAACAAAAGTTTTCATCTCATGTTGTTTTTTAAATCCTGTGCATCCATGGATCAAAGTTTTGGACAAAATTCTACACAATCGAGTTGAAACGACAATCCACTTGTAACCTTTTAAATGACTCCATGAATTGTATCAGTGGGGCCCGTATTATCATACAATTTGCGTGTTTGTAACGGTATAGCCGGAAGCAAAAGTGTCGATTTGGCTACTCTGCTTACAGTTTTTATCACCGATTTCTTCAAATTCAATTATAAAAGATTCCTCAAATTTTTTAAAGTGAATTTGAGCTCTTAGCATTTTACAACCCTTTGAAAAAGTTCTGACAAAATTACACTGTGTAACACATTTCCGGTTAAAAAAAATGCATGTTACATAAGCCCTGTTTCATGTTAAATAAAAGTCCTTGTTCTGAATCTAATCTTAATTTTTTCTGGTTGGGGACCATTTCCTTGTACCATGAACCATATGTGATTACTTTTGGTTATGAATGAAAAACGCACACCTGTCTGTTGAAACAATATTTGTCCTACTAAACTTTTTGTGTAGAGCGTGATCTTTCCTTTTCAAATTCCATCAGAAGTTTGCCAACATGCCAGGGTTCTATTTTCTGTTGAATAGTTGCTCCTCCACTGAAATATCCTGATGGAATCTCTCGCTATGTTCATTACTCTCATCACCAAGATTCGCCGTAAAAAATCCAAATGAGAGTGGATCGCTTGAACTTTTATGGACATGTGTCATTCCATATCCTAATAATGACTCAGCATGTCATTCACAACTTGTACATAGTCTTATGAACGATATTTCCTTAGAAAATTATCACAAACGTTCTTGAATGACTCAAAGGTAAGCTTCTCTTTTCTCTTGAGATGTGTGATGAAAGTTGCAACAAACACAATTTTTCGAATTTGAGGACCTATGAAAATACCTTCTTTTCTTGCTGACTTAGGGAAGGGAATTTTTCTGCAAGATTTGCAAATGCGGAGGAATTCCTTTCCAGGGCTTTCACAAATTGCCGAAGCAAACCAAGTGTAATATGCGCAGAGGGAAATGAATTAAATCACTTCTCACAAGTAGTTTGTGCCAGATGTTATGTTTTCCATGCTCAATTTCGTCTTGGACCAGCCAATCCTTGCGTACATTATTTTCAGTTTTTTCTCTGGAGTACCATAAGCACAGGAAACAGCAAAATTTGGAATATAGCCAAGCTGAAGGCCAGTAAACATGGCCACAGCCTTGAAATTTGCACGAATATGCAAGTTATGGTCATCATACTGTGTGCTTGTTAGAATTGCTTTTAGATTTCCAAATGATTCTTTCATGGTTGCGCTGTAACCTATCGAACGGATGGCAGAGTGTTACCGTTGTGTAGCAGAACAGTTTTGATGCTGTCCTCAAGTGCATCCATGAAAAGTCGTCATTTGGTGTTATTATGTGGTATTTCCAGTGGGTCAAAAAGTTCAATGATGTCATTACAAAAGCATAAGTCATCCTTAATGGTGAACAATGCAAGAAGCATTTCTGTTCTTTTTACAGTGTTATCTTCACTTTTTTTTCAAGAAGATTACGTTTTATGATGCCTTGATGACAGAAGCTCACTTTTGTCTTTGGTTGAATAAATATCCCTGCACAAGTCATCTAGAGCCTCTTGAGAAAATGACATTGATTTACTCTCGCTTTCTGGATCATTGGACATCACTTAGTCACCACTGGAATGTTCATCTCCGCTGCGGGAACTCCGCATTCCTTGATCTAGAGGTTTGGGCACAGGTAAATCTTTTGAGTGCTTTCCTGTGCGCATTGCTCATTGTAAATTTTGATAAACAGTGCGTTTATTATTTTTTTGCTGTAGTACAGCCTGTAAAGTTTTACTGACAGAAATTAGAATGATCTTTCTGCTCAGGCCAAATTATTGGCACACCAAACTTCATGTAAATATTATTTCTTGCACACCAGGCACTCAATACCTTCACAAAAGTAAGACGACACACTTGAGGAGCCCATGACTTGACTCGGTTTCCTATGTCGCAGTCAAGTGCGCCTTGGACAATTTCTTGAAATGGCGTTTAATGATGTGCTTATCTTTAGGGGATGATCATTTCCCGTATATATATAATAGTATCTATTTGGATCATTCTTCCACTGTCTTGCCCTCATTGTTAAAAACTTATTAGATCTGAAAGAAAGAAATGGTATTAAACACATTCTTTGAAGTTTAAAGTGTTAAGTGATAAATTCAATTAAATATAAGCACACAATAAATAAATCTGTGCAACACTCAAAAACGCGCAAGAGATCTGTGGCCATCTGTATTTGCAAAATGACATAAAAAATCCATTTCTGCTTTCTTTTTAGGAAAATTCTCTACAGTGACAATTGTACAAAAACCCTGCGTAACTCTACAAAAAGAAGGCCAAATGTGGATTTCCGAGGTCATTTTTCAACTAATAGTGGCCACAAATCTCATGTATTTTTTTTAAATGTAGCACAGTGTTATAACCGGAAAAAACTACGTAGAGTAGTCAAGTCAACAGAAGAGCTTTCTCTGCCGGGTGTACCGCTGCAACAACGTAAATTGCTCAAATTTCTGACGCCTGACGAAGGTCAGAATCGTAGGGCGCAGCAGCCTCCTACCATAATTCGTTTCATTGTTCACAACCAATGAATAATTAATTAAGTGCCATATTTTTAGCTCGTAAACTCTTATTAGTTATTTACGAAGGTAGTAAAGTCAAAGTAATACACGCATTTGATTTTCTCTGAAGTTCATTCTAATCCTTTAATTTCATTGTGACCATCCAAGGGAGAACGTTGACCTTATTTTAATGTCAATGACAACAAAGAGAATGGAATTCATTGGATATGAAATTACTTGAAGGTAAAATTAGATCACAAATTTCCACGTGACACTAAACTCTCCTCTCTAAGCATACTCGTACGTTTGACCCCCAAGTGATGCCCATAAGCAGGTCGAGGCTGTGCAAGCAACGGAGTCTTCGTGTGTTGAGATCGTCTCAGAAGTGACGTGGGCGGACCGGCCTCTCACTCGGGATAAGTTTTCATCTGAAATTCCTGCTCGAAATAATTAAAAATTTGTAGTGAAGACCCACAAATAAGTTAATTTCTTATAAATTTCGTTTTTGAACTTCATGATTACGTGCAAAACGTATGACTGAACATGGTGCTAAGTGTTGACAAACTGTAGTTTCATGAAAAAAGTTTCTTAAATAATTAGTTAAGTTTAATAGGTTAAAGTTAATAGTTTCATTAATTAGGATTGTAAAATATTGAAAAAGGGAGTTTTGGCAAATAAAAAGTCAAGAGGCGAATGCAAAAACAATTTTTTTAACTGCGGCTTCTCACGCACTCACAGTTTCTTGAAATTACCTCTTGAATGCAATTTTACTCGATTGGATAAGGTCCTATATGCACATCGAGCAGTTGGTACTGACTGTCGTGAAGGATGCCACTTTAAACATGTAAAACAATGCGCTCTACCTATATTATTCAACCCTAGACTGTAAAATCATCAACTGATGAAGTCATTCCTCAAAAACACTGGGCACTGTGTGCAAAGCACAGCGCCCTAAATTTTGCCGCATCTAAAATTCCATTACGTCCTACGCAGCACTGCATAGACTTTTACAGACAAGTTATTTGAAAGTAGAATGAATAGATGAACAATTCACTCTAACGTGAAAAGGACTACATTGATACGTATAACACAAAACAGAATTGGAAAAACAGTACGATAAATAAAAACTTTATTATTTCAACAGGTATTCCATTGTGTGGCTATGAAAAATTGTAATTCTAGATGAGGAATATTTTTGCAAGCGACAGCGAAATATAAATAAAAATCGGTATTTAAAGGATCTATAATTTAAAAATCTACGGTTTCTGGGCATTCCTAATAAAGTCTCATTTCTCATTTGAGGCTTTAAATGTTGGGGGCATAACTCTGCCCCCAACATGTGTCTGTTTATATAAAATGGACCCGTTATGTTGGATAAGTTCAGCGTCAGGATAAAGAAGATTAAAAACTTCAAATAGCCGACTTAAAATCATTCTTCGCACAATAAATTTTTGCAGGCAATGATTTTAAAGAATTTCAGTTTCCAATTTGAACAAAAAATTATATGCTGCTAAAGTTTGTACCAATAGAAAATTCCACATAGACAATTTTATTCTTCCCATACATTTTTTTAAAAGCAGCTCATTTTCGTTCGTGTTAACTTAATCCGCTGCATAATAAGCTCCAAATAAACCTACCAATGCTGCCATTTGCTGATAAAAGATCCTGTTTAACATGAGTAGCCATTTTCTTATCCCAAATGCCCGAACTTTAAACTGAGGCTAATAACAAATTTAGACTAAATTCTGACAGGTGCTGTTTTAGACGACGAAATAATATTCAAATACAAATGACCAGCGTTCGGAAAGTCGTCTAAAACAGCACCGGTGACTCAAGTGCAGATTCTCACTGACCTTCGAGAGCCAAAATATCAACTGCTCGGTTACATCCACGCACCGACAGGTAGATTTTTTTGCTGTGTAATTTTCCGTGAGCTAGAACTGGATGACAGTTTTTCTAGTCAGTCTTAAAATATCAAGATATGGTTCATTTGCACCGTCTTGGTATCATACGTTGCTGCTGGTTTTTCGCGTTGTTATCAAAGTTTTGTATCTAATGGCAATGAGGCATCTAGGATTTGAATCCGTGGAGAAATTCAATCGAACACAGTAACATTATCGTTCTTCATCGGAGTGTTCATACTGTCAGTCTCAAGCCTGCAATAAAGAAAGCCGCGTCGCATAGGGACGTGTCTGCATGCTGCCATTAACGCTACATAAACTCGCTGTAAAATATTTATCTTACGATAGGTACTCATCTTCGACTAGGTTCTGTCTAGCCAAAAGGATTTTAAAAGCAACCCGATTCAATTGTTGAAAAAGGTTTTGACGCAGCCTAGAAATTACGCTAAGAGCAATTTACTATTAGAATACACAGATAAGTTGATCCTTCAGTAAAACGTGACTTAAAAAAATACCTTGTCTTTACTAGAAAGGAAAAAGATTAAGAAATTTAATTAGTTTTTTGTTAAAATGAATTCAACGTTGAAAATTTAACGTCATTACCTTACACCACAGCATCAGTGGTTGCAAGCATCCAGCTAAAAGATTTAGCAGGACTGCCACACAGTTGACCGTGCACTGTGCTGTTACTTAGTTTTTAGTTTAGAAACAGTGTATTCAGTAATAGTTTCCCTTCGTTTAGTAACAGTGGAATGCAATACGATGAATTAAAATTGAATAACTCTGATCATACAAGTTTGGTCTGCAAGATACAAGCTTAGTCTAATTCATTTTATCACACGTTGGAAGTCAGCACTTAATGACTTGTATTATAATGATACAGGAAATAATTATCCGCTCAGGTGAACAATGTCATTAGAACTGGACTGCTAAAGTTCAATATTGCCAATTTTACTATCGCTGGTCCGTGTTGTGTGCTGCAAAACCTATAGGAAATAACACTAGGATTCATCCTGCATTACTTTGAGTTCACTCTCCTGACTATTTTCTGTCATAAATTAAATTCTTTTCGAATTGTAGGTTTGGTTTATAGTGGATAAAAACTCTTCAGAAATGAAGAGTTTCAAGGAAAATATGCCTATCTCTTAACAAATGAGCAGAGCATAACCTTTAGAATCAGATTAACAATTATTAAATTATTGGTGTCAATAACAATCTATCGTTGGAATTGAGTGATGATTCACGAAAATATTGTGATATCAACTGGAATACGTTAAATGCATTTTCCAAGTGTTCCTCTATTGAAAAAGAACTAGAATGTAGCCTCAATAAATGCACGTATGTGGTTTTATGTGTTTTTAATGAAGTAATGAAACTGTTATCCCAAAGTCGTTTTTTGCGACGTACCTCGATGAAAATAGTTAATGATTCCCTGAGATGAGGACTCACTCAATTGTCAATAAAACTTTTTGTCTCTGGTTTCAATAAGGCAGAAAGTTTTTCTCAGCCACAGTTAACACAACATTTAGGCTTTGAACAAGTTGAATGCCTTGAAGGATTTTGTTTTATTTTAACATTTTTTATCAGTTACGGTTTCCATCTGCACGATTTTTTAGCGCTGTATATTTTCACAATGCGATTTTTGAGGGAGTTTTGGCGTGGAATTACATATATATAAACGCTGCCCCAGGCCTCGCACATCCCCGTTAATATCCTGTTCGATTTTACGCTGTCTTATTTAGCGCTCGAATATTTCTGAGAGAATGTCCTTCGCTCATAAATGTCCTTCGAAAAATCGTTAAAAATGGTCTCCTCCTTGCATTTAGCGTCCAGAAAGAGTTAATTTTAAGGCGTACTACGGTCTTCCATCTCCGTGTCGATGAGTTCGCCTCCTGTCATTAAGATGGCTTCTTCCACAGAGGAGACGTTGAGTTGTTTATGCCAGGGCTCAAAAATTCAACGCACGAACCCAGATAAATAAGCTTCGTATCATTTAAACGCTGTTGCCTCGGTATAAGTGATACCATGGGTAACACCATCATCCATGTATATTTTTCCAATTATGGGATTTTAATCTAGGAGACTGGAACTAAATCTACTTTTAAACTCACTATCATTCAAATGACGCTCATCATTTTTACAATAATAGTTCATTAATGACAAATCAAGCTATACTACTAAGTAATCGCTTGCATATTGTAAGAAAATGTACACAGACCCATTCTTTAAAGCTCATTTTCCACAAAACCGGTCTTGAAAATGATGTCAACTGATACTGTTTACGCTGAACCCATGATCCGGAGGTATCATTTAGTCGTTTAGTGTTGTTTGATGCAATCATTTATCACGCTTATGCAGTTTACTTCATAATGCTGTGGCAGTAGGCTAGGTTCACAAAAATTGTTTGCCAAAAGTAAATGCACACTTGCAGCTCCATTCTTTAGTAGTTAGCTAACAAGATTAGAACACCATCCTATACATTTAAACAATTTAAACAATTTATTTACCACAGGTGATACAGAGGTAGAATGTTTCTTAAGTCTAGTACAATGGTCAAATTTGAGTATAGCTACCTGTGGGCCCGAATAAGTTCAGCG
>JACJUY010001898.1:23214-56695 GCA_014220935.1 Platorchestia sp. MABIK | reverse complement strand
ATTTTATTAGCTTTTAGCCACAAGGAAACCTTATGAAGTTCATTATTTATACTTTCCGCAATCACAGCGGGATTTTGGTTCGGAAGGACCGCAGAAAGCGTACTGTCATCGGCAAAAAGTATGAATTTGAATAATGATGTAGATTTAATAATGTCATTGATAAAAACCAGAAATAGGAGAGGCCCAAGAACAGATCCTTGTGGAACTCCATGGCTAATTGTCTGTGGGTCTGATTTTGCGTCGTCAGTGACAACGTATTGCTTCCGATTTGCTAGGTATGATCTGAACCAATCATGAGCAACCCCTCTATGCCATAACAGTTTAGTTTCGAGAGCAATACGTTGTGGTCCACACAGTCGAATGCTTTTCGAAAATCAAGAAATACGGAGAAAACAAGCTTTCCTTCATCTATATTAGAGTAGAGGTATTGTAAATGATTTAATACAGCTTGTGTCGTCGATTTTTTAGAACGAAAACCGTATTGTTTGTCGTAGAGAAAATATTTCTGTTCAAAATACGAATACACTTTTTTGTACACAATTTTTTCGAATATTTTGCTAATGATTGGTAGTACAGAGATAGGTCTATAATTATTAATGCAATTTTTATCACCATTTTTAAAAATAGGGGTCACTCTGGCAATTTTGAGAGAGTTGGGATGAAAATCATATATAATGCTACATATATAATATAGCACATATAGCACATATATAATGCTACTAAAGATGAGGATGAAAATCTAGTCGATATGTGTTGGCGTTTTTCTCACCTAAAACAAAGAAAGATTTAGAAACTGAATTCTTGATCAGGCAGATTTAATGTGTGACAAAAAATTTGTCATTGCCTGTTCTTTTTGTTTTTTTTTCGTCGCCTACATCGTATTTTATTGTCTTGCTGAACCTCTGCGTTTTTACGAACGCGCGTGATCTCAGACTAATGCAGAGGAGCTAACAACATACCTGAATCTATAATCAACTTGCTGAACACATCACATTTTTTAGCGTTCATATCACGAACAGAGTAAGCGACATCGGGTACAAATGACTTGATATTTACGATATCACAATTTACTGCTGACTCGACAGCAAACACATGTATTAATACAATTAGTGCATGTTCTTCTACTGATTTTTGGGAAACGCTTCACAACAAAAAGCTAGAGTAGCAGACCAAATGGTCTCCAACCTTTCTCCAACACACATCGTCGCTGGAGTTTGTGCCCGACTCCTGTGCTGGGCGTTGGATCAGCAGCACCTCCTTGTGTTAACACTGCTGTACGACACAGTGACAGGTGCTCTCAGGTTATTCATGCCTTGAATCCAAAACAAATTTGAGCCATAAATAGTTTTGAAAACGAGCATATTCATTTCCAGCAAGAACTTACATGTTTCAGCAACACAGCCATGTGAGAGTTAATTAGAGCCTTGTAACATCATGATTTTTATGCACGCCCGTAATGCTGTGATTCATTCACTGTGTCACAGCTTTGTGGGTGTACGCTGCCCAGCCATGATAAAAACAATTCCGGGCTCCTCACTAAAGCTGAATTTTAAATTCATTTTATTCGCGCAATACTAGATGACACAGGCCATTTCGACAACTAACGAAAATGCTCGGAATATTCCTACACATCCCTAAAATACGTATTAATGATTCTCTCACATCTCTTTTCCAGAACCATCGAATTCTATTTCTCTACTGTGTGGATACAGTGTTTCGTAATTGCATCAAGGTGTTCCAGATGTCATGCTCTATGCAAATGCACAAGAAAGAGCGTGGACTTCTCGTTTAGGAAATTGTGCGGTCAGCGTTATCGATTTCTCTTCCCCCCCCCCCCTCCCCAGTTAAGTTGCGTTAACTCTCTGACTTCCAAATTTCTGCCCAGAGTGTCTCTTCAAGTTAAGTGACCGAACCCTGGACCCCTGTGAAATAATGCCACCAAAACAATCATTGAGTCGTCCATGAATTAGTATCATTTAATTTGTACACTCGTGTGAAGATTTGTGTCAATCAATGATCATAACGTCATAAATCAATGTATTTTCTCCTCAAAAATATTAGCCCATCTAAAATTTAAACCATAGTTGCAGAGGAAACATTTTAATACATGTAAAAGATCACAAGCCTCTTGCTTCATCGATTCGTAACTAAAATTAGATGTATTTTGTTCAATGAAGAACTCCGAGGAATTCACCGGTAGATTTTAATTATCTTATGATCAATTTTGTCTTAAAGAAAGCAATTTGCCTGGGTGCCAAATAGCAACAAACATTTCATTTCATCAGTAGATCAAGTTATCGGGCAATGATATTTCCAAGTGTCAAAATAACCACCTTTTCAGCGTCCTTCATTTGGTTAAACTTATATTTTACGTAGAGTAAAATTTCTGTGGAACATTTAGTAAGACTTGTATCCAATAGCATTTCAAAAAGTTTCAGCTTCAAACGTCTTCAAGTGTCGTCACCGCAATAAATAATGTATCGAAATATTCACCACTTATTAATGATCAACATAAAATTCGAACAAAACCATTAATTTTCCAGACATATGAACACGATAGCTCTGAACTGAAGTGCTCATACAATATACATTCCTTTATGAATTGCAAACACACTCATCTATTAGAGCATACTTCGACATGACATTAATTTCAAATATTCGATCTGTCAGTGATGGAAGAGAATTGCGAGACCGAGCAAGACACCTTAGAAACCCCTCGCAAAAGTGCCTTTCCTTCCTTGATAATGATACATGCGCATGTCGGTTGTGGTGCATCAGTCTAGATGCAGGGCCGGGATCCTTTATCCGCGGGTTCATTTAAAGTGGGATTAGGTGAGCCAATGATGCAATTAGTGTCTGTTATAATACACTGAAGAAGATAACAAGTGAATCCTCTGTGAAATCCCCGCGAGCGCTCGGGTGCACTAATGGAATGTCATACGTAAACTTTGATCACATGCATGGTATGCGCTATTGGCAAACTGGGGCAAAACTGACAAGATAATGAGAAATGATGATGTCATTAATTCTTTTGATAAGCCTGCTCGTATGCGTATCACATGAAGCTCTTAAGCTCCTAAAATGGAGAGCGAAGCTCTTCGATCAAACAAAGATTGCCGCAGTTTTTCCTTACTGGTTTTCAAGAAGTGTGTAATTGGTAGTATCGAATAGATAATATTATTTCCTGCTCACTTAATGGGTGAGAAAATACTAATATTATATTACCACTGAGGACAGCTATGTAAAAAGCATCCAAAATATCCTCACAAAAACCTTGAGAGAAAAAAGAAAACCATGTCGCTTCTCCGGTGCAGACCTGCAAACTCGATGCTTTGAGGTCCTTTTCGTTTGGTCGCAAGTGTGAGAGATGTACGTATCAGACCTGGAAGCACAACCGAACGTTTCTGTTTGGGAGCATCCGCTCCGGGTGAAAAGCGTGAGACAACAATGTTGAGTTTTTTTTTACTTTTTCCTGCCTCCAATATCATTTCACAACGATATTACGTTTATTGTTAGAACTACAAAGAACTACAGAGAACTTCAGCGATAGGTGTCACGTCAGAATTTTGAAATTTACTTGTAACTTCTCCCCACATTCAAGTCAAAAGTTGAAAAGAATGATCGTTTATCAATCAACGATATCGTCAAAAGCTATAATTTGGAAGCATACGAGCGAAATCTAAAGCAGAAATTACCTAGTAACAATTAAAGAACTGCAAAGTAATTGATTGTTGTATGAGCATGAAGCTGCATTTTTTCATTAACCGCCTCACTAGCATCTACTTACTGAATAAGGTGAACTATTTTAATAGCATCTGAAGGTCATGTAAGAACGGTATGAGATAGATGCGATGTACAGGTGATGGCTGACTATTGTGAAACACTGAACAACATTGACGGAAACTCCTAGGGCGCAAATATTCAATTTAACTACATGTACATAATTTTACTTGCAGTGCGCATATCTTTCGTAAAATAAAAATTACGTTCACATCACCCTAATCTTGTTTTCCTTCATATTTTATTGCAAAAGTGAAGTTTTAGAGGTCCAAAAGTTGAAAAGTTGACACAATATTGAACAACCAAGATCAAAATCCGGTTCAGTTGACTAAAAAATTAGTATAAAATAAGTTTAACACAACGAAAATAAAATTGCCTTTCCCAGTTTCGAGTTAAAAAGTTCGATTTTCTACTCGAGAATTCCTGCTCAAACGAAGTATAGTACAGATAAATTCAACTTCTGTGAGGATTTAAAAAAAAACTACAAGAAATTCAACGAATTCAACGTTTTCTCGGGTGTTCACTCCCTATTTTCTTTCATTAGGAGGGCCCTAAAATTTTATGCGATGGAAAATACAAAACACGCGCAGATGAAATGCTATTAAGAAATCAGTGCAATGAGAAATTGACCTAACTTGATACATATGACGTGAACATAACGATTGATTTCTTCATTATTTTTTTTTGTGGAAGCAAGCATAAATTCAGAAACACGATTCAAGAAGGCGTCATTGCAATGCATGAGTAATGGTCAGAAATGTCTACTTATGATGCGCTCACGTTGCTTTACAAAAGGAATAACCCAACCCATACTTGAACACAGAAGGGAATGACTTGCCATCATCTTCCAAGGCGACGCAAAATAATTTGTAGGTCGGTGAGCCTTGCATCCGAGCACTTGCAGTGCTTCGTCAATTTATGCTAGTAAATAACAAAGAAATAGTCTTAGAATGTCCCTACCGATATTATCTCACAATAAATTAACTAACCAAATAGCTGCGTCTTAAAGCATATTTCAAATTGAGAACCCTACGAGTTTCCAAGAGCGTATTTTTGCTTTCTAATTTACGAACCAATGTTGATGTGTAACCGAAGTGCTGTAAAACTTTTATTTGTTGAATGAAACCAGTAAGAAATATCATGAATGTACTCGTACTCCAAATATTTACCACATAAAATATAGAAGAATTGCCTTATTCTAAAATATTTTTTTTGGACAAACTCTAAACTCAACTCGTGAAATCATAGAGCTCGTTGCTATTGCTAACACAACTCTCATTACCCTCAATTATATGATTTCACAATTTGCTCCAATTACACTTTTTTTGAATGAAATTAAATTATACATTGATGAAAATGAGTAACTACAGTGATTTCGAAAATAAATTCTTCGGACGCGAAAATCTTTTGAGTTCAAAAGTAAGCGTACCAGCTGAAACTAGCATTTTCCATGTTTGGAATTTTATTTTATTTCGAAGCATCAAATGACAATGTAAAAAGCTCACAACGATTTGCCCTTACAAGATGCGGGTCTGTCCTCCCACCGTGATGATTTGCTCCGATATCATGCAGTTAAGTCCTTACCTCGCGTGATATGTCTTTAGATCAAGAGGGTATGTCCTCATACCATGAGGGTAAATTTTGGTTTTTTCGAGTTGTCTCATGAAATAGAATTGGTTTAAAAGAAGTTTTTATTAAAAACGAACAATTCCCAGTAAAAAATTTTTTAATGGAAAACATTGTTTAATTATACTCAGTAAATTTATTCGTTTAAACTTAAGTTCAGACTTAACGAGACAAGGCGAGAAATGCTAATATTATATCCCCTTAAATAAAGAGGTTATTCCTTATATTATGTGCACTTAGTTCATGAAGTCATGTAATTGTATCATGAAGGTATGTCCTTACGTCTCGTGGTGTGAGCTTTCCTATTCTGGTTAAAAATTAACAAAAAATTGATTGTGATCAATTTCTTTGTATTATTACAAAATTACCCTCCCCAAACTAGAAAACGCCTGAAAAATTTGATTCCCTCTTGAAAATAATTTTGCATCGTCAACCATGATGATTCGTGAGTGCGTGTTTGAGTCGGGACAAAAAGATTACTTTTGTTTGTTATTCGCTCATAATACTTTATTATCACTTCCAAATTGTTCTTTTGTCTCATCATTATTATCGGCAGTCGTTTATCGTGATTTAATCATCCAATTGTTATTTTAATTGCTATTTGTACACTGAGAAAACTTCACTTTTTCTAAGGAAAAATTAACTATAGACTGTTCACTGCAACAAACTTTCAGATTTTCTAACGAGAACTTGGAAATTGGTATTATATTTGTTACAATTAGAGATGGTAAATCTAGAAATCAAATGTCAAATAGCTACAAGATTCAGGGAGGCCTCCTAGTCTGACTGGCTACAGATGGCATTTCCGGCCAGTTTGTATTTCGATGATATTTTAGTGACCTTTCAAGTGGTTCCGCTAACCGTATTTTCTCGTGGAGTCACCTACCTTAGGTTTAGTCTTGATGAAGTTTCCCTGTGCGGCAGAACAGGTTTAGTCAGGTCCGCCGACCGGACGCGCCGCGACATGTGACCGATGTCAACAGGCGCAAGTGTTGCCACCTCGGAGTGTCCGAAGTGTGATAGCCGCGAGGAGATCCCGCGTGACGAAAGTTGCCGTGAATTTCAGTGCCGCGGGGGTTTGGAGTTCCTATTTGTGAGTGACTTCTGGGAACGAAGATGAGGCAACTTTCGAATGACTGGCAGGAAAACATCCTATATTTTTTAAAGAATTCGTCATAAAAGTGCACAATTTATGGTAGATAACGATTTATGGTGATAAATCTGCATTTTTTGCACGAACTGTCTCAAAAATAATCTCCTATATTAGCCATATTGCGCATTTGCATTCTAGATTGGTCTAAAAATTAAAAGCACGACAAAAATATTTGTACTGTAAATTGGTGAAGCCTAGAGTTTCACTGTAGCATGTCCCCCATACTCTAGCACTTGACACTCCGGCATTCTTACTACAGCTGGTTAAACTTATGAAAAGTAGATTTATGAGAAGGTTCATCAAGTTACTTCTCCCTTCGAGTCAGATTTTACTTCATTACATCGACGTTCTGCTCGGTTAAAAAAAACAGTATGTACGTGCAACTCATTGTTCAAATTATACGTCGAGGTAAAATTTGCAAAAACAAGTCTGTTACTTCTTGTTTTTTACTCTCTGAAGAATTTAAATCCTTCTAACTTTCACCTTTGCATATCGTATGCAGTGTACACTGTACACTGCCAATAGTGCATACCACGTCTTCCACTAAATATGTAAATCAGAGGTGTAGCCATTTATGAACAGTGTTCTGCGGACCTAGATACCTTTCAGTGTCTTTCTTTCAAAGTTTCATTGTATAGGGGAATTTTGAAATAAGGGTCCGAAAAGAAATCTTTAATAACTCCCGCAATTCCGGATGTGTTTTAAAAAATAAACAACTTATGTTATTATAATGAATGCTAGTTTCATTTTTATTACTTTTTATATCACTTGCGGCGGCTCCGTTCAGTTCGCATCTCAGCGACTGCTCTCGATTCTTCCCGTAAAAATGTATGTCAAGGATCTATGCACGCATATTAGTGCTTGCATTCAGCACCACCTCCGAAGCACTTTCTCAATTTATTGTTATTTTCATTAGGTAACTTCGACTGTAATAATAGTTAGTGAAGCAGAGAATAGTCGAAATAAATTCTCCTTAGATCATGGAGCAAATATAACAAATGGAGAACGTGTTTTGATTTTTTGGATCACATAGTGATCCGTTCAGGCGATGAAATTTTCCTGCGCATAGAATTTTCCATTAATTATCAATACGTTGACCACAATGGGTTAAACTGAAGTTCAATATTCTACTCCAATTCAAAGTAAATTATAGAAAGCAATTTTTAAATAGCAAAAATGAACTAGGTCTTGCCTTCATTTTGCTTTGATTTAGTTTTTATGAAAATTTAGTTTGTGGATACTGGTGGGTCTGCAACATTATGAAAATTCCCTCCTTATATGTATATGTGCACCATCAGCTCACATCGCGACCATCGTTTTGATGTTGACTTTAATTCGGGATTTATTTAAAGTTTTAAATCTCATACTCTCTTCTTTAGTTCTGTCTACGTTCTTGATACGACTGGTCAGTAAATTTAATATTCTTTGTCTTACCTGTTACTAATCGTGGATTTGTATGTGAACGGAGAGGATTACCCAGAATCAAATGGAAGGATGATGCATTCATAAGTTAAAAAGTACAACAAGGCTTTTCGGGTGAAACTTTCTCAGCACCTGCGTAACGCTTACAAAAGGTTGCCGTGTCGACATATGTTTGTTCGTTCATGCAGAGTTTTAAGCGTTTGCCAGGAGAAAGTAAAATTTTATGCTGTCTTGCATAGAAAACGGAATTTACCGTTTTACTACGTAACCTTCAGCACATCTTTTTTTGGCCCAAATTCAAGCACTGGTGTCAATTACTATCATTTTCAATATCTGAGAGTAAATCAACTTCACAACACCCAGTTAATTTTTATTTATTAAATGGATTGATATTCTAATTTACCCTATTGTATAGTAATTATTTTTAGGCTTCGTTTACATTGTAAAAATGTTTCATATGCCCTAATATTTTACATGCATGCCAAAATTATTAAGCTCACTAAGTATGCAACAGGTATTAATAATAATTAAATTCCATAAATTATCTCGGGTTCTAGGATTGCTTTCGAAAAAAACCTTCATTTTCACGAAGGCAGAAATGATGTAGAATTTTTAGCGTGATTCAATTTTAAGGCTAGTACCGCAAATTAATGCACCCCCTTTGTTCTAAAACAATTGTTCCACTGCCAGAAATTTCGTTCAAAAATTTAATAATTTTCAGTTAAAGTATACTTTGTACACATTTTTAAGGCTAGTATTGGTGCTCCTGAAATGTAATTAAAGACTATTCAGTTTAAAAGTAGGGAAAAAAGATGATCACTTTCTCTAAAAGATGAAATTCAATTTTTTTCTGTTCAGTAGCTTGCAAAATATAAGTTGGAAAAAGAAAAAAATATTGAAATGCTGAACCAAGTTCAAAATAATATTAACAATGAAAATGAGTGACAGACGAACCCTTTTGGTCAAGCTCTTGGGTAGCATGCAGTGCTCACCGGGCAGAGATTTCGATTGAGAGCAACAACGAAATAATAGTTACAATAAGCCAAAACAAAAATTAAACTTCACTCCAAAAACACAATTCGCATCAGCTCTCACGAGCCCGCCACCACAGTAACAACGCTGACGCTATAACAGCGAAAGTCAATCCGCCGCGCAGACACTGGAAGCCTCAATAAGTAAAGGATGGACCAAAAGATACCCATATCACTAGAGCAACAACGGTAAAAAAATTAAAAGACCTTGTGTCAATTGATGTTGCATTCCAGAATATCAGGCAGCATCAACTATTACAGAATAGGAGGCAGTGATAGCATGCAAAAGTGATTGAGGCAGAAACCATCAGTAATAGCTAGAGAGATCCGCCATCGCAGCACTCCTCAGCAAAGAGGTCCACGTCACCAGCAAGGAAGCAACTCGCATCCACGCACCCAGGTGGTGTCGTAGTTACACAAATTAACATGAGTTCATTGAGTAGCTCAGTAGAAAGCACGTTCTTGGCTCTTGAACACTTGCCTAAAAAGAAGACTGCCTCACCGTTTGTGGCAGTGCGATCCAATGAGAAACCTATTAATACATGAAGCATTTTTGTCGGGTTGGCCAATAACGAACGTAATGTCGTGTTGCAAGTACAATTCGAGATCGCAAGATCGTGCCGTGAAGCGCGGTGCACAACAGCAAACTGGGGTTGAATTTGAGATGGAGACAACTGTTAGGTAATGGACAAAACAAGTTCTTATTCCAGGACTTATCTAAAGAAGAACTTGAAAGTGAAGAAAAGTTTCGTTTCCATTTCTATTTTAGATGATTTACAACAAAAATCTTCGTTCGTAAAGTCAAACTACTTAAAATTAAAGATGTTACTCATTTTAATAGATAGAAACTGAGTATATCATCTGGAACTCATTATGTACTTAATTTTGGGGGCAATTTACCGAAATTACTCATTTACTGTTCAGTTTAGGGACGGGTTTGTTTTCTGTGCTCGTCAGTGATTTCCATGAGTGGAACTATTATTCTGAAACCAGCTGATTATTATTTTGATAAGAGAGAACAGAACTAAGGGGATGTTTGTATTCCTAAAACAGAGCTGAAATATTTTGGGAGGATTTTTGGTTTGAAATTTGTTGAAATTGTCAGCTTAACAGTACCGTATGCAGTAACATGCAAGCACTTACTTCTTTTACAGTCTGCTTGCATATCCAGTGGAAGTAATTCTCGAACACATGTTCATTTCCGTTGAATAAACTTTAAATGAACCAGCTCTGCTTGGTTAACACATACAAACCAAACGACACGACCCCGAACTGTTCACACACTCAAAGTAACTCAGCCACAAACAGTTCTCAAATTCAAAACAGGTCGCACGTGAGCAATTCACTTAGGCAAAATCGCCTGGCTCTGAACAGTTCACTGACACAAAACGGCCTCAGCTCTGAACAGTTCACTGACGCAAAACCGCCTCAGCTCTGAACAGTTCACTGACGCAAAACGGCCTCGTCTCTGAACAGTTCACTGACACAAAACCGCCTCAGCTCTGAACAGTTCACTGACGCAAAACCGCCTCAGCTCTGAACAGTTCACTGACACAAAACCGCCTCAGCTCTGAACAGTTCACTGACGCAAAAAGGCGCGTCTTTGATTAGTTGACTCAAAACGGGCCAGCTTTGATTAGTTCTTAATAGCAGCTCTGCATCCGTTTTTTTATCCCTCCGATCTCAATCAGGAACCGTTCTGGAGTTCTAACCTCGGACAAGACAAATCTAAATTGCAATCAGGCGCTAATCGACGGAGGCTCGCGCGTCTGCCGAGCAAGACAGCGCAGGGACGCCAACGAGCTCAGCAGCTTTGGACTTCACATTCAAACCCAACTTTCCCGCATTCACTTCTGAATTCAATTTTTTCTTCAAATTTACACCCTTTTGTGAATTCATGCACAATTCTGTGATTTACAACCAGTGCTTAAGCTCTTTGTATATCTGAAACCTAAATACAGTGATGAAACTCTTTTTCAAGACTGAAGTTGACATAAATTTGATACTGAAACTCATATTAAAGCCAAAACTCCACTAAGTTAAAACTCAAATAAAACGTTTAAAATCTTATCCAATGCAAAGCATACGATTTGTGAGTTGATTAGATATTGTTCTTCTATTATTATTGTCTTTTAATGAACGGATAATATTTAGTGAAGATCAACGAATTTAAATTTTCAGATGTGTCTAGTTGATCCAAAGTTCTTACTCGATAGAAAGCTAATACGATGAGATCATAGTTTTCAGTAGTCTGCAGGAAATCCCCTTGCAAAAACATTTTAAAATTTCCACACAATTTATACGAAAATCAGATACTTTAAATCCCGAGTGATTTATCTGTAAAATGACAATTACTATTGCTGAGCAGGAACAAGAGATTCATTTAACGTATTCACATAATTCTGTTAAAAATATATATAAAATGAACATCAGATAACTGGGGTCAACGGAAAAGTTCTGAATTATATAGAGGAAACAAAACTAAGTTTATGCTCTCTAGAGTGCTAATGGAAATATAAATACTTAACTCTTCTGACTTAGTTTCTTAACTTATGAAAGTTATCTTGAACACTATATACTGTCCGTAACACATACAATTAAAGTAAAAACCATCAATTTTATATTAAAGCTTGAAGGTTCGCAGTAAGTTTTTCCCGAACAAGCATTGTTAATTAAATTTAAAAAGAAGCGACCAGAGACAAGATTATGTTCTTTTATCCGCAGAGCTTCGTGCATTACGTAATTGAGAGCTGCTACACAACCCAACGCTCCTCGAATAAAGATGTCGGAAAAGGATTCTCGACAAAATTGAAGGCTGTTCTTATTAAAGTTGTCGTTAACTGAACGATAGCGATGTTAACAGATAGTCGTAGTCGAGCAAAAAAATATCGTTTACACTGTATATTGTTGTAAGGATGGAGGTCTTTGTGAAAAATGAATGATAGTGGAGTGATAAGGATGAGAAGAAAAAACTCTTTTAAGAAATAATGTCGCGCTTCGCAGCGCACATGTCCTGGTAGATTCAAGGCCTTTCTAAAACTTAATTACGTGCCTCTATTGACGCCCAAAATGGCTGCGCTAAGTTGAAGATCTTACACAAAGACAAAGAATAAGGGTACGTTCGTTGTCCGATTCCAGGAACAAGTTCATAAGCTGCATAAAGCTTTAGATTGGACTTGTGTCATTCATAGAGAAGTTTCCGAGATTAATGTTGCAGTGTGATGAGCCTACTGCCAGGCGAGGGCTTGGCTGTGCTGTTAGTATCTACTACCTCATGTGCCAGCTACTTCACAGAGCAACCCCCACCCCAGAGAAAAATATATGAAATACCAAGAGCACAATTCATGCAAGGATTTGTTAAAAGCTCTTGTCAAAGTTGAACTCTTATGAACGATCTTAATTCAGTAGTAGTTTATGAATTCACACGAGTGACACTCGTTAGATCGCCTTTAATAAGTTGAAATTTGGGGCCTAATATGATTTAATCCAATTTTATGGTCACCAATTAATGGGATTCCTTGAAAATATTTCCTGTATAAGATTTGCATAGTCATGTGATGCGCACTGACATATATTTTGTACTTTTCAAACGATATTTTCGTTCTGTCGTAGCCTGCTGCAGGTGCTGCCGTAGCCTGCTGCAGGTGCTGCCGTAGCCTGCTGCAGGTGCTGCCGTAGCCTGCTGCTGATGCTGCCGTAGCCTGCTGCTGATGCTACCGTAGCCTGCAGCAGGTGCTGCCGTAGCCTGCTGCAGGTGCTGTCGTAGCCTGCAGCAGGTGCTGCCGTAGCCTGCAGCAGGTGCTGCCGTAGCCTGCAGCAGGTGCTGCCGTAGCCTGCTGCAGGTGCTGCCGTAGCCTGCAGCAGGTGCTGCCGTAGCCTGCTGCAGGTGCTGCCGTAGCCTGCTGCAGGTGCTGTCGTAGCCTGCTGCAGGTGCTGCCGTAGCCTGCTGCAGGTGCTGCCGTAGCCTGCTGCAGGTGCTGCCGTAGTATGCTGCAGATAACCAGTAGACCGAGGCCCTTCCTCGTTGACATTTTCGAAAGGTTATCGTTAATAACTCACGAGAGAGCCACGGTCTGCTCCATCGATCCTAGGTTTCGAACGTGCGGCTTGTGGAGCTACACTGAAATAGAGGAATCAACTTGTTTTGGTACGCGTACTAATTGGTTTCAATACATTTGTTTGAAAACGATGGGACATCGAACTCATAGAAAAGGTCCTCTGCTCGCGAGAAACACGTGTCTGTTTCTTGCCTTTGATGATAAAGATTTCAATAATTTTTTCTCTCATTTGTATATTGAAGAAATGCGCAAATCTTTTGATATCCGCACATTTACTGCATATTTATGTGCTATAGTCAAGTTATGAGCACGAAAGAGAAAATGAAAGCAAAATTTGTCAGTATTTGTTCTCAAAATTCATTTTTATTTAAAGTGTTTAAAAACCACCAGAAATTCGTCTTGATAACTTTTAAAACAACTCTGAACGAAAGATCGTAAAAAATACGCATCTATAATCTCCTAATTGAAATTTCTGGAGAAGCCTCTTGGAGAAGCAAGTATCTTAATGTATTATATTTACCAATGCAACATTAGGTTGAAATATTTCTCAGATCCAATGTGGTGACTTGTACATATTTAAATGGATCTTTTTTTAAGTGTGTCGCGTTCCTTTCCTTAACTTAAATGTCAAATCTAACTAAATTTTTGTAAATCAAGTTTAGTTGTCTGTAGTCCGTACCGTCGAGCTGTTTGAACTGAGCTATGTGGCAGCCTAAAATTTGTGCCAAAATGATCAATTACGGACTGGTAGCTAAATATGGCAGTCACCTTTATATAGAGTAGCTTTAAGATTTTGTGTGATTCATCAAAAACCCACAAAGTTCTGAAGTTTTGCTGATGATCTTCGCAATTCATAAAAATACATTGACAAATAAAGTATAATTTGGACATTCTATTTCGTGAAAATTATTTCTCCTTTAAATCAAATAATAAAAATCACTTCTTCATAACTTTTCAACTCAAAAAACTGATTTGTAAGTAACACAAATCTGTTATCGCATTGATAGCAGTTACTGGTAAGTTCTGCGAGAATGTGAAAAGCTTCTGGTAGCGCTTTGACATTTACACACGTTTTTTTACAACTTTAGAACTTCGTAAAACATTGCATGCGCTGCATTTTCATTTCGTTAAGTTCGATTCTTACTAGTGCATTGAATTTACCTCAAATGATTCGCACGCTCGTGTCTGTATCCTCCTTTCATGTTTATGTTTCCTAAATGTCACCATTCTCAGAGTCACATGACATGCGTACTCAAAATATTCTCTAATGAAATGAAAGTGATTTGCATTCGCTTTGGTTGTGTCCAATAACTATCGACGCTATACTCGTATGTTCCTAGTTTGTAATGCAAATAACAATAGCAAATGTTGTGTGATACAGATTGTAATTACTCTTTACTGTCTTATCATTAGTCACATTGTGAGTGTTGTCATATTAATTATATACATTGCGTGTTCAAAAGTACCACTACTGTGGGATTTTTGTGGTTACCAAGGTTCATGACTTTGCCGTACTTGCCGGATGTTTCTTCCCGTTGGAGAAAGGAAGATCTTGTTATAATTCCTCACTCAACCCAGAAAAATAGAACCGGTCTCGGTTCGACAATAGGTGATAAAGAATCCGTTGTGGAATTAATTCTGTAACATTTGAAAAATCGGCGTTCGATTTGACATGAACATGTATCATCTCCCTTTGTTAAAAACATATTGATTCTGCGCAGCAGAAATATTGGAACATTGTCAGAATTATCTACAAAGAAACCCATGAATCACAATCCTCACCCATTTCTTCCGTACTAAACCTCAAAATTCAGCAGAAGGGGCAAATTTATTCCAATTTAATTTTCCCCCATTCAGTTAATCTGTCAAACTTCACAAGCTTATTTTCGCTGATGTCTCATACGAAAAAATATACGACTGGCTGCTTTAAAATGCTCCTGACATGAACAACAGAATTAAGAAAAAAGATATTTTGTTTCTGATTTCATAAAATTAATGTCAATTTTACGAATTTAGCTGTGATAACACTTTCTATAGTGCAATTTTGCCATCTGTTACATCAATAATAGCAAACTTCTCACAACTTTAAAGAGATCTTCAGTTTTCTAATTTATTTTCAGATGACGCTGTCAAACGATGAAAGTATTTCGAACTGATAATTATTTTACTGTTATCTACTGTATATCTGCCTCCCGAATTCTAAAATCACTTATAAAATGACCGATTAGCTTTTGCTTTTAGTGACATGTCCGTTTGGAATTTTCTGAGGATGTTTTGATTTTGATAATTGCTGTCACGCTTCTCAGCAGACACAACATTCTCCAAATGTTTGCAGCCTATTGCTGTTGCCATTACTGTGAGTTTTAACTTATCTCTGTTGTACGCTTTGTCAAAATTTCTTGTTTGGAATATTTTTAATTGCAAATTTTTTTAAACCAGTACGACATGAAAATGTGTAAATTTTGGGATTAATTCACAAGATATTGTGGTGAAATAACATTTTCGTCACCGAAACCCAATCTGACTCCTCATGTGGAAATTGTCAATCAGCATTATTTCGGCATGAAAGTACGAGACCAGAAGTTACTAACTCGACATATATGTTGCAACTCTTGTTTAGTTACATCACGAGAATGAATGGAAAACAATCCGTTGAAATGAGATACTTCCACTTATTATCCGTGTGTCACAAAAAATAGTGCTGATGAAGATTTTCTACGTCATATTCCTTTCATCTCCCCCAAAAATAGCCAAATGATAGCCCTTGAAGTTAAGAAAACATTTCAAAAATACTTTTTGGCTGGCTCGTGTAATCTTGGCGAAATATTTGGCCGACGCCTATCGCTAACTCACTCTGCCGTGATGTGCTACAGGCGCGGCAGTCGCGAGCGCTTCAGATGCGGCAAGATTCACTTCGATGCCAAGCGTTCGTTATGTTAAGGTAGTGAAAAACGTTCATATTGTCAGACCATTTTTGATTTTACTCTGTTCGCAACACGACATAAAAAGAGTAGTTTGCTCATTTATGTTAAAACCTTTAGAAAGACATGAATTGCTTGAAATCATTCTTTTTTTCGAGCATGGTTCTTCTATATACGAAGAACTAGTTGAAAGCGAAAAATGAGGCAAATTGTGAGCGATCAACAATCATTTTGGGAACATTTCAGGAAGAAAACGATTCTGGTTCTCGCTCTAAAAAGCTTCATTTGAATCTTTCATGTACCAGAGTAAAGAGCAAGCTTTGTAGATTCTCATACTGTACCTGGAATGTTAAAAAAAAAACGAAGGAGAACTGCTCAGGGTCGGTGCGCACTGACTTCGATTTGCTCGAGCCTAATCAACGCCTTAGAGCTTCAAGCAAAAAAACCTTAGCTGTTAGCTTGACGTCTCGTGATAGCATCTACTTAACTCTCAATCTTAGCACTTAAAAAAATACCTCTTGAATATAAAAACGTTTCTCTTTGTATGCGAAGGATGTTGATGCAAAGCAGATTTCGTTTCATCTACAGGTAGATTCGACTGGATAATTTTTTTGGAGAATAGTTTTGTATTAAAATTCTAATCAGAGAAGCTGTAGCGTGATACACTGAATTTTCTACTTCTCAATCCTGTCATTACGCAGTGAAATTACCTTTTGAAACGTTTGAACGTGTCTTTAGAATCTTATCAATTCTTGAAAATTGGCAGTGCAGTGCGTTGCGGTACAACGATTGCTCATTCATCCTGCGAGTGGGAACAGAGAGGGCATGGCGTGAAGGACGACGAATTTCATGAGCCAATGTTTTGAAAAGATTATATGTACCTGTACTTAGGTGCATTGAAGTATATCTTTCCCTATTGTAGTGATTTGCATTTGTATTTTGATATACTACTTGAGTACCTTTAAGTGTTAAAAGTATAAAATGAGACTCTGGCAGTTGGAGGATGAGTTTCTGTTGCTGAGAGCGAATATCGTAACAGTGCTCAGTGGTAGGAGAGCGCCAGATAACTCTACTCATATTGTACGGTCCGACTCAGTTTTTCCATGAGAGAAACATAAAAATGATCACTTGAACACAAAGTTACAGTGTGGTGGTGCTAACTAGTACGAAGGGAGGCTAAAGCAAATTACAATTTGTTAAAGTTAAGAAGCACAGGTTCGAAATTAGGTTTGAAAAAATGTAATTTGACGTTTACTTTTATCTGAACTGTGTCTAAGAAAGTGTGATACCTTTTCAAAAATTTCTCACAAAAGTGTTGCCGAAAAAAACGGCTCGATTTTAACATGCAATAGGTCCGGGGTGGATTCTGAATTTTTCCTTAACTGTAGCTGCCATCACAAAAAAAAACAGTTTATTTCGACGTGAACTTTGAGTTTAATTTCACTTCCCAGCTGAGCAATCGTCAGGGCATTGCAACATCTTTTGTATTATTCTCCACACATATTATATCGGAAGGAATACGTGCATCAAACGCCGCTCTTAACTACATAGTCATCGTCGGACACTTCTCTATTTTCACACCAAACGCATATCAAGTGAATCGTGCAAGGGCACCTTTTCTAATACTTATGAGTCTTCTGATAAAAATGTTGCCAGAAAAGTATCTTTATTCAAGTTTAGCAGCAAAAATTTAAGAAAAAAAAAATGCGGTTCGACTCCAGTCCGGCATTCGCAGAGTTTTTCCCCGGAGTTGGCGCAGCTCTTCTAGTGATTACTGAAAAGAACATGATGAGCGGAGAAAGTTCAACTCTTCTACTCATTGAGCATGTGTTATTCACTCCCTTTAGGTTAGAAGCTGAAAAAACGTAACTGCAACTAGACTATTGATAACGACCATAATGGTGTTTTTTTTATTATTCAATTATAAATACCTTGAAAAAGAACAGTGTCAGGCCAAGACTTCACATTTTTTTCTTTTGGCGTCCACACTGTTCAGATATTTAGTGTTAACTTATTTCCGCATGTTTTAACGAGATCGCAGCCAATTCAAAATGCCTGCATGTCGTGGACACACTTCGAATTCAGCGTAGCAGTAGCCGCATGGTTCACTGTTTCATGTCTGATCACGAACCTTCTAGTCATTTTCAATTGTTACAAGCAATGATCCAATAAACAAAAGCGGGATTCTTACATCTTTTTTGAAGCTTTAACGTATACCAAAATCCTAACATTTCTGATACGTGGCCAAAATCCTCGACTTTTCCACTGCAGGTAATTGAAAATAATTTCCTCTCTTGCTATAAGAATAAAATAATAGTACAAATTATAGAGTACACACTTAAAAAAATTGTATTCGTGTGAAACTAAATCGTTTTTTTCTCTAATTTAACACTTTAACATGAATTGGTAAAAATAACTAACTGAATCCTAACAATTTGAAAAAAAGTAATCCAAAGCAATATTGTGAAATTAATTTGCGTTTTTGTCGCATTTTCACCTTTTGTTTCGTACCTTTCAAAATTATTACAAATTCTCTCTGACATGAAAGTCATTACATAACTTCGGCTGCAAGTCATAGCTTCCAGATGGATATCAACGTAGGTTTAGAAAAAGTCATGGAACATGGCACATAATTATAGTTCATTGGAAACATTTAGTGAGCAAGAAATCCGGAGTTATTTTAGGATCATTTGCAGAGCACATGCTGCACTCTTTAGATAATATGATTAAATGATATGCTAATTAAATTTCACAATTTTCAATTGTAATTTCGAAGATTTAAATTTCTCAGGGTTCTGGCACCCAGCTTATTCTAAATCATTGGAACACCTGCAGGACGAGCAGATGTATAAGATAGCGTGCGCTGCTGCTGTCGAGCAGCGGTCTAATAAAACGCACCATTACGGTGTGACGCTGTGAGTGTTGGCTTGCTCGGTATTTGCAACGTTACTGTCATCTGTGGTAGCTTCTCTGCCTTGCTAATGTTATAGAATAATCCACTTCAAGACCCCTTTTTAACGATACGCTTTTTGGAATCGGAATTTTTCATTATTTTTTCTTTGCCCGAGTTTGAGTTGTGATATTTGGAAGCATGTAAGTCCTCGTATAATTTTAATGTTACTTTCGTACTAACATTGTTCAGCTTGTATTAGCCAACCCCTGAATCATACTCGCAATTACAAAAATCAAACGCGCTCTCGTTACAGGTATACAAGAGTCATGTTCAAACAATTACGTTAACCCCGACTTCATCCGCTGCTTGCAGTTGTATGTCATAGTTGCCCTGAAAATGTTGCTTTCTCAGTACTCCCTTCCTCAAACACAAAGATCCTAATTATATTGAGCCAGTACTTGTAGTGGACTGTGATAAAAGTTTTGCGTTTGCGTTGTAATTGAGAGTGAAATTTGACTACTGATTTTACTATATTATAAATGTCTATATTAAAATGTTGAGAAATCTACTGGAATTTCCTACTTTCGTAAAGCTGTGAATATCTCTAAGAATTAAATCTAAACTGGAACGAAATGTTCATCAATCCTGATAGATAAGAGCAAATTCGTCATGAAAATTTAGTCCATCCTAGCTGAAGAGTTTCAGTAAAAAATTTGTCGTCCACTTCGTAATAACATTAACCAATGGGGGTCCATTCTGCGTCCAACAGAAGCTTCTTATTGGCCAGAGTGTTAACGTCAGTCATTGGTTGTGGAAGCGAACTTCCTTGGCATGTTTTACGTTATCGATTGAACAAGCAATCATTGATGAGCTCCAAATGTCAGTCTGTGGCATTTAGCTTTTTTCAAGCTCCGATAAGTAGATAAAATATTTAGTCGACTACTGGGTCTCTTGTTGCGTAGGAATTCTCGCGAGCGACAGCTTTCATTTCATTCCGAGAAAAGAATTCTGCTCAAAACTCAAGTAATCTTCATGCCACATTTTAGACGAGGTGAAATTTGTGCAACGTACACTCACGACGTATAAAAATTGAGAGTCTGCAATAAAAATAATCTTTTTAGTCTTTCTCAAACTTAAGAACAGACATTCGTACAACCACGTGCAAAGTCATTATGGGTAGTGAATTAAAACGATAGTTCAAGCTAATATTTTTGAGTATTTATACTCATGTCAATACTTGTGCAAGCAAGCTTTGCCCACCGGTGATACCATTCTATACAAGAGTTGCTTATAGAATATCGAAATTATAACGTTCGTTGACATATTTGAAACTGGAACATGATTCCGATCGCCCTCGTCGTTACTGAGTGTATAGTAATGTAGATTTCTGCATCCTGAATTTAGCTCTAAGACTCTCTATCTACACAGACTAAATAAACTATCGTTGCTGCGTAATGAGAAAAATTGTAGCTGCCAAAAATGATTAAAATTGTCCAAAATATTACATGCGTTGCAATTGCTGCTTGAGTATAGATTTTGTGCGTAGAATTTGGTTCAAACGTAGCCGTAGGGTGCGCCTGTTTGAAGGACTACTACAGCTACAAGATGTCCTTCTACTAGACCTTGTTCGGTTTGAATTTCACAAGGGAATGGCTACTAATGTATTCTCGCAGCAGCCCGCTCATTAAATGATTTTTTCCCGTCGAATTAGTAGGAATAGACAGAAATTTAGATCAAAAGAATAGCCTTGAAATGATGGAGACAAAAGCTCGAAGTTGAATTTAATTTAAAAATTGACTGTGTGCCGTTCCCTTAGAAAAGAGACACTCCGAATGCCACCCCACCATACACGTGAAAAAGTAAATCATAGCCAGTGAGAGTGTTTCTGCTGTACGTGTGATGCTTGCGGATATTTACTCATGTAGGCTTCTTTTGAAAAAATTCTCGCAGTCTTCAGCATTCACAGAATCGCTCGGCATTGTACCTGTTTAAATTATGCTTTATAGTTCAGTTTTATACACTGAGTAATAATATTTAATTAAGTAGGCAAATAGTACGATAAATACGGGGATCCTCAAATATATTTCAATTGAACATTTCGAACCTAAGCTCATTAAATTGAGAAGCAACGAAAAATACGCTTCGATTGATGGTTGAATACAGATTATTGAAGCGAGTGAGAACCATTAACAAATGAGCACATTTGGAAAAATACTACAACATTTCTTAACATTTTCCCTACTATTAAAAAACTTGTCCAAACAGAAATTCACTTTGCTTACACCGAAGATTCGCTAAAAATTTCATGTGAAGTAAATGAACAAACTTGATAATTTTATTCAAACAAAACCAAAAATCGAAAACGTTTCGGAGACCAGCTCCATCATAAGCTCTGTAAAATACAAAGTATGATCAATCAACGCGAGCACAAAAACACGATCGATAATAAATTCTAAACTAGACTAAATTTCTAAATTATTCTAATTGTATTTTGTAATACAAAATTGGTTGTATTACATCATTTTTTAATACATGGTTTTTCTTTCTTTCTTTTTCTGAAGTGTTTCTGTATAACCGTTTAAATGTTTTCCTTTTCGTTGGTCAGTAGATTATTTAACCCATTTTATAACCCATCAGAAAAAGTAAAAAAATAATGTATTTGGTGCGATAGAAACATCTCCCTCAAACGTTAAGAAAACTTTCAACAAAATTTACGAGACTTTAATTTTTTTAATCGTATGAAAAGTATGCTTGACGAAAAACCGATATTATTGGCCATTTAATCTTTAGTTTCATGTTGTAGCCTGGTATAGGGAGACTATTGTAGCCTGGTATAGGGAGATATACCTAAATATTGTAGCCTGGTATTGGGAGATACACCTTAATTTCTTCAAAATGATTAACAAAAATGCATGAATTTTGTAGCTAAGGTACTATGCAAAGGTAAATTCAAAAAGAGTGATCATGTTATACCTCTCCTAAATAAGCTCGGCTACACTCCTATTCAGGAAAGGTTTCTGGTGCACAAAGCCCAATACGCATTCTCCTGTTTATATCTTCCACAGAGCAATGCTGAAATAGTGAAATTTCATCCCCCCACCGTCGACAACCTAAAGCCGAATAGGAGACATGATGTATTAATCAAATACAATTCATCTCACATTGGGCGGAAAGCTCTATCAATATTAGGCGTCTTACTATGGAACAAACTTTCCCAAAGCATCAAAACCCCTCAAACATTGAGAATTCAAAACTGAAAATAGCTCGTTATCTTGCGTCTACACAATAATATGCAGTACGTAGTGGAACGTGGTTACGAAATTTTATTGCTAATTATCCTACCCTTCATTACACTATCCACACACACGAAATTTTTGTAGTATGCGTATGCAATGTGATTGCTTGTATGCGGATATTAAGTACATGTATGTATGTACATGTGACGCTCATATATATATATATATATATATATATATATATATACATCTGTATACGTGAAGAATATATTCCTGTCCTTAAATGCTGTTGTTAATCTTATGTGTCAATGTGTCGTTTCTTACACTCTTTGAGTATATTTTGACAGCATTATTTTAGATTGTTTCGATTTTCTTGTTTTGTCCAAGCTATGTTGCAAATGTTATGGTTAGCATTGTACAACGATCCTTCTCATGTTTTTTTCACTCCAGTGAACTCTTATGTGCCAGTATTATTAGCAGAGGAAATATCATAATTTTGTGTTATGGTAAAATATTTTATTCTCTCCAAGCCGGTTATTTAGCATACTAGTTGATACGTAACATTAAAAAATTGATTCTAATGTCGACCTCACAGTCTTAGACGTAAAATAATTTAAATCTCTCCATTTTACATTCAACCTTAATCCCTTATATCACTAGTTCCTATGTTCGTACGCTCAAATTTCAATATGATTGTGCACTAACGAGAGTGTTTTCAACAATGCATCACATGGATTATTTTTTCTTAGTCACTTGTAATAAAATGTATTGTCAAAATCAGACCAACGCAACGAAAGGAACACATTTTTCCTTGTTTTCCTATCAATCATGTTTCAACAATTAACATACATGGGTATTACAATCCCCATGTGTAAACATCAAGTAAAAATCTAAATGTAAAGATATTTGAAAAATATTTTTCGCTCTCATTAAAACATTTGGAAATGCGTCGTAATTAATTTTATGTAATAACTTTATAGAACATCCATTTTCATTTTTTTTTCTTTTTTTATTCCTCTCATACAATGTTTTTGTTAGTCGTGTTTGGGAATTTTTTGTTTCTCGCTCGTGAGTATATTATGACAACATTATTTTTGGTAGTTAACTTTTCGTACTGTTCCATCTATGCTGCAAATGTTATGGTTACCATTGTACAACAATCCTCATGTCTCTAACTTCGTAGAACTCTTTTGTGCCAGTGTTATCAGCGTAGGTAGTAAATAAATATTACAAATTTGTCTTCTAATAAAGCATTTTATTCCCTTCGAGCTCATCATTTTGGCACACTAGTCGATACGGAAGAATGAAAAAAATTGGCCCGAATGTCGACCTCATTGTCTTAGACGCAAAATAATTTAAATCTGCCCATTTTACTTTTAACAATCTCTCATATCATTAGTTTCTATGTTCGTTCGCTCATATTCCAACACAAGTGCGCGCTAACGATGGTGTTCGAACTAAGCGTCACAAGGATTATATTTTCTTAGTTACGTATATTGATTTCCATTTTCAAAATCAAATTAATTAACGAAAAGAAGGGAACGCATTTTTCTAGTGCTTTTCTCTCAATCACTTTTGTTCCGACATATAAAGCATTGTTTCATTTTCTTATTCCAGTCTTAAATATTCTTGTTAGTCTTGTGGGGCAATTTTTAGTTTCTTACGCTCGTGAGTACATTATGACAACACTATTTTAGGTATTTAACTTTTTGTATTGTTTCAGCTGTGTTGAAAATGTTATGGCTAGCATTGTACAACAATCCTTCTCATGTCTTTGACTCCGGTGAACTCATTTTTGCCAATATTATTAGCGTAAGTAGGAAATTTCATACATTTTTGATATGGTGAATGTTTAATTCTCTCCGAGCTCATCATTTGGCACACTAATTGATGCGTTGTAGTGAAAAATTGTCCCAAGTTCCGATTGTCGACCACATATATAGTCAGACGCAAAATAAATAAAATCTGCCCATTTTACTTTTAAGATCAATCCCTCATACTCGTTCCACTAGTTCCTATATTCGTATGCTCTATTTCAATATAAGTGAGCACTAATGATGGAGTTTTCAACACTGCGCTAGGATTATGTTTTCTAAATTACTTGTATTTATATGCATTGTCAAAATCAGATTGACGCATAGAAGGGAACGCATTTTTATGTGGTTTTCTCTCAATCATTTTTGTTTCGACATGTGACATGGGAATTACGATACCCATGTGTAAGTAATAATTAAGGATTAATGTTAAGATATTTTAAAAACCAGTGTTGTAAACATTTTATGTTCAAACTTCATTGGAAATAAACTTTTTCTTTTCTTTTTTCTTTCAAATTTTTTCTAACATGCAGCACACTAAGATATTAGATTTCTGCGTAGCTGCTATCGCCTGGCTCAACTCCTGCTATAGATATTAAACTGCTTATGTGGGTTTCCCACCAGTTAGACATAAGGGCCTTTGTATTCAGAAATTTTCAGAAGACATTGAGTTCAGCTTTTGTATCAACTTTTAGCAAATATACTGTGTATCTTTTCTTTCATTCTTTCTTCCTTTCGAATGTTTTACAAAGCTTTATTTCCCTTCGTTACTGTCAGAGTCTTCGCCGGAAACGAGTACGTTCCAAACAACTAAATGGTTTATCCCAGACTTTCCTTTTTTTCACAAAGCTTTTAACTAAAAAATTCGCTTGAATTAACAAGAAGCTAAGGTTATTGGGTGATCGGAAAAATTACGGCGGTTAGCTGAATTTTTGCGGAAGCCAACAAAATGTGAAAGACGTGACTTGAACTTTGGTTTGAATCTCGACTGCATTCCCGGGTTAACATACCTGGGTCTTATAATCCTCAAATTCTTTTATTTAAAGCTGAAAAACAGTTGAAATTGTACGCTTGTATTAGAATATCTCAGGATGAATATCGCATCAATCACGACGTCAACTGATAATTCTTTTAACTAACGTTCAGAAGTTTTTGCTGGCTTATGTTAGTGGCATAAAGAAAGCTGTAAATATTCCGTACTACCCGCTAGCGCAGTGGTCTCAAAACTACGGCCCGCGGGCCAAATCCGGCCCGCCAGTGTGATCAACACCGCTCGGCAACTACTCTAGAAATTATTGATAATGACAAGAAAATTAAAACGGTTTTGGCCCTTGGAACTTACTGAAGTAATTAGGAAGACCCTAAGGCAGGAAAGTTTGAAGACCCGTACGCTAGTGCATATTGCCATAATGAACCGGATGTTCAGCCACTCAGAGCACTAAACAGAGCGGCTACTTCGATCAATTAGAAATGACACGCGCAAGCTGCTCCATTTGAAGCAGTACATACATGACCATAATTCACTCCTGACTACAGGGGTCATTACACTATTAAAGCTACCGCATTATGTCGATTTAAAAGATTTCTCTCACTTTCGAAAAAGTCAAACTTTAATTTCACAAAATTTCGCTGATCGCGGTTTTGGTAAGTTTGCTATCCTCCTCATGTGTAGGAGACTCCCAAATGAGTATTCTTCTTAGAACTGCTGCTGAAGAGTGTATAAGATATTGAAAAAATGGAGTCTCGAAGGTAAATGAATGATCAAGCAGGCGATCTTCAATATGTACTTCGATTCCAATTTGCATCCTTTCTGTTCAAATACTCACCGTAGTTTTTCGAATCTTCTGACACTTTATTTACTTAGAATTAAATTACGCAGCCCGGGAACTGTAGAGGAGTTTTTGCCAGCTTTGGGCCCTTCAAAACCAAATCCGTGATCCATACATGAAGTCATAGATTTTAGTCATGAAAACCGCTTTTGGATGACTAGGTGGTTCAGGATTTAATTAGATTTCCTTTGAAAACGTAGACGTTGAGTTGACATTTGCAGAGTAAACGAGCAGTTGTATTTTCACATCACAGTGTACGTGGCAGGTTAACGAGATCGGTAGATTGATGGAATGTTAGTTGGTTTTTGCTTCCTTACTGCAACCGAGGTATTAAAAAAGTGGAAGGATAAAGGCACCATTTAGTATGGAGTTATGGGAACGAGGAATTTACGCACAAGGTGTGTTCCCGGACAGGATCCCGTACGCATAGGATCAGTAAGCTGAGAAGAAAGGTTAAGAAGTAAGATAAAAGTTGAAGAATCAAGTCGGAAGAGCAGAAAACAGGAAGGCAGTGAACGAAAAAAAAGATGGTCGTCCTTAACAAAACAAAAAACATTTTACTTCAACAAAAAGGCCACATAACTCTCAGCTCTGGACTTCGCATTTTCCCCCGAGGAGCACTAATTTTAATGGATAAAATTGTTGTATCCCCCTGAGCCTACGAAACCAGATGACTTCCTGCTCACTTTTCAACAGACTCTTAAAAATTTTCATGAGAGAGTGGTCGCTCAGCTATAGAATGCAAGGTAACGTAGTGTTTTTGCCCTAAGAACAAATGATGCTTACAGCTCAGTCTCCACCCATAGTCCCCAGGCCGGCCTCCACGAAATCTTTCGATATTCCCGACATCGCCTAACGTACTCGGGTGAGTTTTTTCAGAAGAGACAGACCGCTCACCCATAACTAAAGTTTCTCAAATTCGACTAATTTTTACCTGGGGGAAAAATTCCAAAATTAATTCAACTACACAGTTCGTGATTCATCTTGAGGACTGGCTCCCGAATCCGTATGACTTGAGGATGAGATGACACCTCCCTGTCTGCCACACCTACGTAGCATTTTCAAGGCACAAACTCGACCCAATAGCGGAAATAAGACTAACAATTTACGCTTTACTTCCCTAAAATTGAAGTCAGTGTGGCGTGTGGCTTCACCACCCGTTTGCAGTTTGGTCAAGGGACATTGAATAAACTCGGCGAGCAAATACCAACCTCAAGTTAGAAACTCATTTATTCTTGTGAGTTGGAGAGGCCTCCATGATTCCATGAATGTAACCAGGAATTACAGCTGAAAGGCATTGCACGTATTTCTATTTTGGGTGCACCTCCTAAACCAGATTGAACATAAACCAGGAATGTTTTCCTAACTACGCTCAGTGATTTACTTCAGCACAAAAAATGAACGACATACTTGCATCAGGAAAAGGAAGAAGTCCACATCAAGAGAGCACTCTATTTCAAAAAAATAGTTTACAAGAGCCGTACTGACAAGCAAGTGACCTTGAGTAAGTACGAGGCACGTAGTAAGCATTGCATGAGTTTACAGGAAGAATAAAACAGAACTCTTCAATTACGGTTGAGTCCTGAAAAAAAAAATTACCTTAACGCTACATATCTACTTTGTAACAAAACTTTGAGCATAGTCTACCTAGGTACAATAGACGGATCGTTCGTTAAATTGCAAGTGAATAATGTGGGCAAGTAAAATATATTCACAAAACCTGGAAGGGAAAAGTAAACAGATTTTTCTTCAACTTCCTCTTGAGAATTAAGAGCTTTACTTGGTCAGTGCATGCAGAACAATCACGGAATAAAGGAGAACAGAGAATGCCCTTCTCATGTTTTAACTTTCTGTCGTCCGTCTCTGTGTGCTACAGAATTCCTCATTTTTCCAGTGATTCTTCAAAATATACAAACAACTATAATCGAGGTGGCGGTTTCAAACTAACATTAGTTTTCAAAATCTAGTGTGTCACGAAAAATACATTAAAAATGATTTACAATGAAAACCATGCAAACAGAAATTAAAGTAAAAGAAAACACGTGATTTTTTCCACTTCTAAAATAAAATGCCCGAATGAATTGGTAATCAAAAGATTTACGAGTGTCCCACGAGAAACGGAACACAAAATGTAAATGAAGTTTTTCTAATACTATTGGTTGCATGTCTAATCTGTTGGACTGTATTCTTCCTCGAACGCTTTTCCACAAATGCTTCCCGTTTTGATAAAATATCTTCGAAAATATTTATCTGCGATTACTTTACTAAAGGCTGTCAAAAACATGTTTGCTTTCTGACACTTTCACTTTTCTACGTACATGTAACGTAAAATCGACATGCCACAATTGACTTGAGTTAAAGTTTAATTAAGAAAAATTAACAATAGCTTTTCAGTGAACCTTCGCATGGATCTGTGAGACCAATACCTGAGGTAAAGAACGTGCTAACTGTGTAAATTCCACTATCTGAATAGTCTCATAAAACTGTTCCCCAATTAAAATTGGGGATCATAGAATCACGAAATCGAGCGGCCTTCCAGATCCCCAGGTCTAACACCATGTGATTATTTTCAATGGGGACACTGAAAGACAAAAGTATATTTAAATACCCCTCAAAACAGCGAAAAATTGAAAGAATCACTCAAGAATTCAATGTACTTAAAAAGGATCCACAGTTAATCAAAGGAGTTGTTTCATCGATGCGGTCAAGAGCTCAAAAGTGCATAAACAGATATGAAGGACATATGAAAGGAGTGGAAGCTTAAAACATGTTCACAATATTTTTAATTAAATGATTTAGTGCATAGTAGTTGTAAGGGCTTCTTTTCTAAAATAAAATATACAGTTAAATTACGGCGTGTACATTTCAATGTTTGACTTTCCTGCGCAAACATGTTTCTGACAGCCCCCAGTAGAGTAATTACAGGAAAATATTTTTTAAGATATTTCAACACGTATAGCATTTGTTGAAACGCGTTCAACGGAAAATATAGTAGAAACAATGAAAATGCAACAAATGGTTTTCAAATTATATTATTTCCATTTTGGGTTCCATTTTCCGTGGGACACTTTGTATGTAGGTTTGCCTCACAAAACGACTACTGAATTGAGGATGAGATAAATTTCAAACCACACTTATAAAAAAGCAGGCCATCAATTTGCAAGGACGTCAAATCTTCAATTTTTGCTAGCCGACGGAAACCACCAAAGGGAATATTCATTAAGCCATTTAATGCAAGATTTAGCGAGATGAACTTTTAGCGGCAAAATCATACCAGTAGAAAACGATGCGGAGGTGCGTCACACACTAAATTACCGTACCTAGCAAATCAATAGCATAAAAAGAATAATGTACACAACATGAAAGCAGACCCTACCTTGGCACTTAGCAGTGGTAGAACGTATACGATCAATAAGAAACACGTACATTTTGTAGCTCGGATTTTGTGTGATTTGGCATGCACCACACTATTTGCACTGTAAATTAAAACGACCATTTTACATCAGTTATTAATGCCAAGATGAACAAGTGCCATAATTTAGAGGACTGCGATGGTGATGGAAGAAGACTTCGGTGACTAAGACTCACACACCTTGTAACACAACGCCACTCATGACATTTCTTGATGGTAACTTCCGAGCCTGCCGCACACAGCCATGACCTCCAGATGATGGTGACTCAAGCGCCATACAGCGCCATGTCCGCCATGACCTCCAGATGATGGTGACTCAAGCGCCATACAGCGCCATGTCCGCCATGACCTCCAGATGATGGTGACTCAAGCGCCATACAGCGCCATGTCCGCCATGACCTCCAGATGATGATGACTCAAGCGCCATACAGCGCCATGTCCGTCATGACCTCCAGATGATGATGACTCAAGCGCCATACAGCGCCATGTCCGCCATGACCTCCTGACGTAGGATGGACCCCAACACAAACTCGGCCGTGTGCACAGCTGCACAGCAACGCAGGACGCACATTATGTTCGAGTGTGATGAGAAATATTGAGGTAGGTTTGATGAAGCTGCTGCCCGCGGTGTGAAAGAGAATGTGATTATTACAGTAAAGTGAAATAAAATTCGATATTAGGGAGAATTGAAGGATTAGATGGACAAATTCGTTGGTGGACACCCCAAGCAATTAGGTGGGAGGACGTTTGAGTACACAAAACTGTATAGACTGTCGTATAGTTAAGGCGCTCTGTATAGATAACTCAGAGAAAACAGTGACTTCTACACACTAGAAGTTAGCGAGAGGCTTCAGTAAATGTCAGACGTCGCACCATTCAAATAAAGGTGTTCATGTAGGCCAAAAAATAACGTATATGATAGAGAACGATTACCCATCCAATTAAATAATACCTACGGCTTAACTGGATGTTTATGCCGCATTTATTGTAGATACATTAACTACTGAATTAATTTAACACGACTTGGGCTACCTGAATTTGTCATTTCGACTCGAACACTTGAGTAGCACACAAATAATAGATTGACAATTTGCAAAATATGCGCCACGCGCAAACATGTCAAATCAATCTCATAAATATTGCTTTGCCGATTGGAGCGAGTTCATGAGGAACCCAGACCTCTACACACCGTTCCAACCTTTTTCAGATCCTTCTGAACAGTAGACCAACGTGCATTAATGTGACGAAACATTTTCGTCTTGCTAGGTAATATAATTTTATTACGTTTCGCTGGGTAATATATTGTTGGGGCTAGATGACGTGAACAGAGCGTACTCGAGGGGATTTTGGAATGTCAACCGTTGGGCTGACCGAACAGGCAGGCGTGGGAAACAGCAAGTCCAAACAACGGCTAGCTGTACTCGAGACAAGGAGGTGCGAGGGAGAGCCGAGGGTTGGACTGAGCTAACAGCCACATTACCGGAGCCAATGAGCGCTAGGGAAGGCATCGGGCGCGTGGGTGTGTCTGAGAACGCACCAATCAAATTTCGAGACGTCAGGACAAGCGAGAGTTCCACCAATCAGGTTTAAAATGCTGTCTTCATACCCATGAAGATTCGAGAATGTTCTAGAAGGAACGAAGTGGAACACATAAAAGCAGGACACGAGAAGAATCGGGAGGATTTTTCTCTCGGTGACATAACAGAAGAGGTGCACGGATTAGGAGTGCGAGGCTGGGGTGCCGGCATGTTCGCCGGTACACCCCGGCATATCAACAATTCAGTGTAAACCCCTTTGGAGCGGCAAGATTTGCAAAAACAAAGACCCTTGGCGGTGCAAGTGTACGTTGATGAGGTCTACGAGAGGTCTTTTTCTCTCAGTTGCGCGACAAGAGAGATTCGGGTTTTGTGACACGCCGGGGAACGGCTGCTGCCGGCGTTCCCGGCAAAGGAACAACTCAAAATTAAGTAACCAAACCCAACGCTAATTTGGTGAGAACGCAGCATCGTCTTCAGATTTACGTCGGTGAACGCCAAGGATAAGGAAGAAGAAGATGGCGAGTGACACAGCAGGTCAACAGCTCAACTGGAAAAGTTATGGAGCATTTCACGTAAACTCCAAACTGGCAAGGAACTGCAGCCTGTCGATTTTAACCGCACAGCCGCGAAGCCTGCAGCAAAGCGAGGCAAACTGTGAGTCTTGCGGGGGTCAGGCTGCGCCGGCACTCAGCGAACGGTACTCAAAATTGAGAACTCTGAGCATGTGGAAGCTAACGATCAGCAACGGCTCTCGGAAGCGAAGGAACGGTACGGACTGATCAACCCTATGTGAATCCCTCAAGCAACATTGGAAGCGATCTTAGGTCGACGCCATCCACATGTTACAGGAGAGTCTGCGCGTGTAATCGCTGGTTAAGAATTCAGAAGTAGTGAGCTAGAGTGGAAAGTTGCAAATCAAAGAAGCATACTTAACAGTGCTCTGAATTGGTGCGCCATTTTGTGAAATTGATTTTGTTTTTAATTGTGATGCTGAGAGCTTCACATTGTGCGTAGCGCAAAATTTAAGTGTTCCGCATTTCAGCAACTTGTGTGAGTCAAAGGATTGATTTTTATATATTGTCCCTATTTTTATTTCGTGCTTACGCTAGCCCAGCTATTAATTATTTTCTTGTTCTGGTTTATTGTCAGGAGGTCTTCTTTCGGTAGTCATCATGAAAATTTTGTGTAGCGTTAAAATATGCAATCGTTGCGGGCGCTCATTACGATTCGAAGCGCACCTTTTTCCATTGTGTTTGTCATTTGTGTCAGAATGGGTTTGTTGCCAATTATCACCTTTTAACTCGCGTGTTCTACGGTAAATAAAAATGTGTTTAATCTTTCAAATTTTGTCGTTATTATCCATGCTGATAAATTAAGGTAAACTCGTGGTGCAACTATCCTAACACTGCTATTCCTAGTTTCTTTCTTTTCTGTCCCCCTCTCTTTCTGTGTATTTTCTCTCCTTTCTTTTTCCGTTTCCCCTCTGACTGACGAGGTTGAGATTCCTCTGTCGTAACGAGAGGCCGACAGGCCCAAGCTCGTATCGTAACATTAAGTCTTTGGGACAACGTTTTGATTGTCTGTCGAGGATCTTCTTCCTCATCAGTAAGATCAAAATTCAATTTTTAAATTTAAAAAATCATCTACGGCAGTTTCTAACACTCACACCTTCTGGATAGACAGAGTTTTTGTTTTTCCCTGCTGTTGTTGGATTGCTACTTTTGTGGCATTCATACAACATGCAATGACGCATAACATTCACTTTGGAATTTTTCTCTTCCATGGGCTACAGATGTGTTTAAAATATGAACGGGAGTGGATTCAATTAAATGTGAAGCTTAGCTAAATATCTAACATCTGATCTGACCTTGAAAACAGATTTTTGGACTTATTCACTTGTTTTAAAGTTTGGTTAAAGAGAAGAAGACAGAACTTTCCAGCACCTCTAATATTACCGCTTTTGAATTCTAAAACTTCACTACTCCACTATAGTGCCATCCATCTCCATGCAGCTAAGGTAAAAGTATACTTACGTATTTTTTCAGCTAAGAGGTCCTTCACAAGGTGTTCATCCTTCTCGATGGTTATCACCAGATACTTGAACGGTTTCTCTCTGAAAGATATGAACTTGGTTAGATGTATTACAAGTAATTCTCATCATTTTTAACTCTAAGAGGAAATGTTCCTCGCCGTGTCTGTTGATCTTACTGATAAGTCATTGCATAGTTCAAAAGTTTTATTTCTATTTATGCACAGCAGACACCCAGGCAAGTGTTTTGAAAAACAACTGCTTGGGCCACCAAAAAAAAACAAAATTTAGAAAGCAGAGGAAATTGGTTTAAGAAAAAATGTTGGGTTTAATCCCCCAAAATTTAAAATTGAATGTGAAGGACCCTGGCGTTCCCATATCATATGGCCATGACTCTTAAAGATTAGATTAAGATTATTAGTTAGTTTAAGCCTCCCTTTCCGCAACAAATGTGATCCAAAGAGAGGAAGAAGGAAGGCACCATTTAGTTTGGAGTTAAGGGAACGCGGAATCGATGCAGAAAGGGCATAGAAACAGTGAGTTGAGAAAGAAGTTCGTGAAACAAGATAAAAGTTGGAGAAGAAAGTAGTAGGTGCTGAAAAACTGAACAGCAGTGAACCGAAAGGAGGTGGTCCTAAACATAATAAACATTTCATTTCAACAAAAAGAAGGCCTACCTAACTCTCAGCTCAGACCTACCTGACAGGCCCTCACGTTTCCCCCCCCCCCCCCCCCCCCC
>JACJUY010001898.1:8618-23110 GCA_014220935.1 Platorchestia sp. MABIK | reverse complement strand
ATTTAGGGCTAGAACCGCGATTTAGGGCTAGAACCGCGATTTAGGGCTAGAACCGCGATTTAGGGCTAGAACCGCGATTTAGGGCTAGAACCGCGATTTAGGGCTAGAACCAGGATTTAAGGCTAAAATCATTGTGTATTTACCACTATCATGCATGCTAACTAAAAGCTAGATGAAAGCAAGCAGTCAGACTCGTTGTAAAGTTAAGTACACCCAAAGCGCTTTGAACATTTCTAACAGCAAAAAATTTCCCCGTGTGACATTCGTCACAGATGACCCACTAGAGAGTACCAAGTTACAGAACGGCTGCCAGATGTAACGAATTTTGAATCAAGTGCAACAATTAATCGATTAAGTATACCATACTTTGGTTAACATTATCATCATTTTTTATCACCTTAAGTGCAAATGAAGCAGCATATATCGGCTAATAAGTTCAACTTCTGAGGTAGCCAAGTAGTACGAAGCAAACAAATGAAGCACGGAATAAAAACAGTTCAAACCTCAAAGTGAAATGCGAGGACCATTTGCAAGTACAGCAAGACAAATATTCAAATTAGTGTAACATCAAATACTGGAATAGTCATTACTTATTGGGTTCTAGATTGTTCAACATGAATTTGCTTTCACCATCCTAATCTGATAAATAATTCTGTTTCGTTATTTGGCAAATACATCAGGAACAAGGATTAGCTCAGCTCCACAATATCTAGCTCAAGAGCAAAGAAGAAGAAGACACAAGCGAGCGTGTCAGACCTGTGCATCTGTCGAACGACGTTGAGGGAGCGGCGCGTGTTCTCCACCACGCCGCCCGCGCACTCTATGATCTGACGCAGCCAGCGGCGCCCAGGCACCACACACGGCGTCAAAAAGAAAACGCGCCCCTGAAATGTTTGACACGTCTCTTACCGGCGGCAGAGCTTATTATATGTCACTATTGGCAGCGTAATTAGCAAAGTCATATGCAGAATTTTATTCACTTTCAGTTTTCCAATCAACAAAGACAATCTACAGAAATGAAATGTTACAGACAACATGTACATTGTTAGATTAGGAGGGAATCTATTATGTGAGAGTTTCATTCTCTTACTCCGTTTCGAGAAGATTCATTAGCTGAAAATTTAGTACGTAGTTAGCAAATCAATTGAAATATTAAATTAAATAATAAAAATATAACAATAAAACGACTATGAGAGTTCTTTAAACTTCATGTACAAAAGTTAACGTGCATTGCTTACATATCAAACACTCATTGTATGATATGCGTAGAAATTCACACAAACAATAAAACACATAAATTATAGCCTACACACAACAAAACAACGAGCTTTGACACAAGACACGAGTGACTGAATACACTCGAGTCATTTGAGAGCGTTAAGAAACCACACCGATCCTTGCTTTTAAAAGACAGAAGACTCTCACGCCTTTCACATTTCGACAGACATTAGAGTGCACTTCCCTCATAGGGCGAGGAAAACTTACGCTGAATAGCATCCGTCTGTTTGGCTTCTGGAGCGTCTTTGCGAGACTGAAGTCGAAGAGTTGTTCAAATTCTGGCATCTGAAGGCTGTACTTGTCCTCACCTGTGAGTAAGATAATATTTCAAGCAAAAAAGAAAAGAAGCTCAATAAAATACGAAGCAGTTATCAAGTAAATGCAGGGTTTTTAAATCCAAGTTTGCATGGGATGGTGAAATAATTTACTGAGCTTCTGAGTGAGGGAGCAAATCATACGATTCTGAGCGACAAAAACGTTGAGGAGAGAGAGCATGAGTGTGATGAGAAATATTAAGATAGGTCTGATGAAGCTGCCCGCGGTATGATAGAGAATATGACTAATACAGTAGAGTGAAATAAAATCAGATACTAGGGAGAATTGAAGGTTCACAAAGAAAAAAAAATACAAAGCAATCTTAGAATAATATGTTCGAATGCTTGCATCAATAAAGAACAAAACTTAACCTTCTTGCCAGCTGTACCGTGGATGCAATGTGTTACAAATGTTAACTTCCTGAAGAATATTTCCAAACATTAGTTCAATAAGAACCGAAAACAGCAACTTGAAAAGTTATTGAATGAAATACTAAAAAAGACACAAGAAATTTTTAAAATCACATACTGTATAGGATTCGAACGACATTTCATCTCATAAGGTTTTGAATATATTACTCTGGTAGCGACCGCTAATTCCAATGAGGTGCTGCTGAAGTCTCTGGGAAGTTTGCCTCAAGCAGCTGAATCATACCTCGAGAAACACTAATTTTGTAAGTCACTGCTGGTTTTAAATCATTGATACCTGATTTAGAGAGATGCCGAACAGTGATCTGAAAACAAGTTGCGCAGGATTTAGATTTAAAGTGAACGTCAACCCCTCAGGAGGATACAACTATTGTATCTATGGGAATTAGCACTCCCAGAGGGAAAATGTGTGAGGGCCTGAGCTGAGAGTTAGGAAGGCCTTCTTTTTGTCAAATAAACTTTTTTTTATCGTAAAGGACCACCTTTTTTGATTCACTGCTGTCCTGTTTTTCGGCACCTACTACTTTCTTCTTAAACTTTTATCTTGTTTCATGAACTTCTTTCTCAACTTACTGTTTCTATGCCTCTTCTGCATAGATTCCGCATTCCCTTATCTCTATACTAAATGGAGCCTTTCTCTTTCCTCTCTTTGATACGCTCTTTTTTAGGGGTTAGAGAGGCTTAAACTAGCAAATAATCTAATCTAAATAAATGTCGAGGGAGAAGCGATATTGCACCATCTTGGAACTGTTAACAGTCAAAATCATAATCGATGATGAATCTTTCTTATCCGATCGAGAAAACTCTCACGCATTTCACAGTGACATATTCCTCTTCCAAAAAATACAGACTCCTGGCACGTAAAATCTCTCATGGTAGAGAAAAGAGAAACCTAACCTATGCACATTGCAGAGGTTGATGGTGCAACTCGCGAAGGTTACCCTCAGCCCAGTATGGAAAATTTTGTCTACTAAACATTCCCGATGAATGAAAATGCACTTCATCACTGCAGGGTCTTCACTGTTGTTTTGGAAATGCTCTTCCAACGCATAGATGCGCAGATTTATAATCCCTTTCACGTAATTAGATGAAATATCGGTTTGAGCCTCCCACACAACAGAGGGGTTTCCCAGAGAGAAAGGAAGAAGACACCATTAAGTTTGGAAGTAAATGAATGGGGGAATTCAAATAGGTGTGCCTTCATTCCCTAAGCATGGAAACAGCAAGATTGAGAAAGTTGATGAAACCAAATTAACGTTGGAGAAAAAAGTACTACGCACTGGAAAAAAGGACAACAGACAACCAAAAAAGTCCGTAACGAAACAAAATCACTATTTTTACATTAGATGGTTAGGCGATTCCACAAGAGCGCAGAGACAAGACCATTTAACATGGACTGTGAAAAATGGAGAACCTGTGCACAAGGTGAGCTCCCACACAAGATTCCTTGCATATGCAGGGTGATTTTCAAATATGGGGCATAAAAATATTAACTACTTCACAAGCATTCAACAAATTTGTCAAGTATTAATGAAATCCGGAAAAATACTAGTTTTATTGAATATTTTTGTACAAAAACCAAGATCCCCAGGGGGTCTGACATCAAAATCCACATTCCAATGAAAAAAGCATACGATTTTACTGTTTCCGCGAAAATGACAAGCAAGACAAAAAACAACTCATTTTCGTAATAACTGAAGGGTTTTTTGCTTCGGGCATACGTTAAAAAAAGTTCACCGTGAAAAACCAACAAATCTACACCAACCCAAGCCATCCACTGAGTGAGAAATCCAGCAAATTCTTCCTGATATCACCAACACAAAAAAACAGCATGCGGAATCGTGCCAATTTTTGTCTGTTCTCAGGAGGACGGCACATGAAGAAAATTATATTCAAAAATTAATCAGAATAAAACTAGTATTTTTCACAATTTCATGAACATGCACATGTTTTTTTTCAATCTATTCATTAAATAGGAGTTAGTAAACATTCTTTTAGGCCCCATGTTTAAAAATCACCCTGTACGTAGAAACAAGTTACTAAAGAAATTGATGACAAAATACTAAGAAGAGATAGCGAAGAACGTATGAAAACTGAAAAAAGCAAAGTGGGCACGAAATATAGGAGTGCTGAAAGCCTATGACTGATAAAGTAACAAAACAAAAACCCTATTCTATTTCAACAAAAAAAGGCCCACTTAAAATTTAGCTAGGGACCTCACAACTTCCCAATGGGTATGGCTTATCAATTTTTAAATAATTATGAATCGACTTTTATCACTGCACAGGTATGAACTGCTTTCATTATTTTAATACTGCAAGTAAAATCCAGATGTACCACAATGTAGCTTTAGTTTATTACTTCCTCCCGATCTCAAGGTCGATTAGCTGATCAGCTAAGGGCAGAGGCTGAACATATTTAATGATCACACGAAGACTGACCATGAGCTAAACCCACATTTCCTATAAGAAATAAACATGCATTAAAATAATATCAGTAACCACTTCCACCAAAACAATTCATTAACCAATGACCACAGACACACAACAGGCATTGAGGCCGCGTACAACAGCACGAGTATCAAAACTAACTTGCACACTTGCACTTGCTTGCTTTCCACTTGCACACACCCTTTCATCCTGACCTGTACTCCCAACATGGAAAACCTCACTATGAAGCACGCTAGAAAGATGGGAGGTTTAAGGCTTCACTTCAAGCCCCGTAACCCTCTGGATCTTACTAGAGCCACTTTTCACTCAAAAATTCGAACATGTTTTTAATGGCACTCAGCCAACTTTTCTACTGCTACAAGAGAAAATTTCATGGGTTTAATATAAACAGGTGGAATTTCATCTAAAGGTACATTTTGTTTCTATCGATTTAAAAAATTAAGCACCGAAACGGATAGCTGATTTCTTAGCATCTGACTGTTGTGTTTTTTTTCTAAATGTGTCATGATAACCCGAAGAATATCCTTCCGTTTCATTCTATTTACCAAAAATAAACAAGATTGATTGCTTAGATTTCCCAAATAGATCATGTGCAACGGTAGGTACACAAGTCAAAAAACAGCTCCACAACTTCGCGTGTCCAAACAACGAGAATCAAGTGCGCTACGGACGCGCGCGCAGCAGCACGCACGCAAGAAGGTGCTGTAGTGGTGGGAGTGCAGGAGCCAGGCGAGGGACACCACGTAGGAGCAGCACGACACGGCGCACATGAAGTTCACGGTGCGGGAGGCCACCACGCCGTCACCCCCCATCACCAGGTGCGACGCTTCCGTCGGCGTTCCCACCACCCGACCTCCGAGCTCCACCACTTTCTGTGCACGGCAGGCAGCATTAATTAACAACAGTTTATGAGCGAACTTGAAACACTGAACCCCCTCTAGTGATTCCCTTCATGCATTCCATGATGAAAACAACTCATTTTTGATTCACTAAACTTTACAAATTAAATTACACGGAAAATTTACCAACACACGTTAACATTCTGCACAGTGAAAAATAATTGAGAGGCATGTTCTATACAAATGAAAATGAATACTCAAGATGTATTTAACAATCAAGAAACATTTCATCCCTTACGTTTATTCGTTCATCCATGGGATACACATACTGCTTGAATAAAGAGCACGACTTATACTCTCACCTCATAGCACGTAAACAGCACACGACTGTAATAAATGTTTAAGCAACAAAAAACATTTACACATCTCAAATTTAATAGGAATGAGAAGCCTCAGCCAGTTTCATCTTTTTTCATTCCATCAATAGAAAGAAAGCTCTTAGTTAGCATAAAGTGAACCAGTGAAGTCTGCCACAAGCCGGCAGCACTGAGTGTCTCAAAAGACGCACAACACACCACTCGAGCACAATTCTACGAACCATCACAGAGCAGCTGTTACTGCTTTTTCTCTAAAATTGCTACGATCGCTGAGAGTTTTGGTGTAACAGCACGGTTGCAGGTACTTTATTGACGGAAATGCTTAATACTTGCGCTAGAACATGAACACTATCATATTGTCAAGTCTCCAGAGGCTAACAGAGAAAAGTTTCGATTTCAAAGAAAAATATGAGAAAACAATGTGAGAGGCTAGTACGGAATGGCGGTTGCCTCAAACAAAGAAAATCGTTTTTGCTATCTAAATCCACGCGAATGCGATCAAATGAGCCCTTGTCCAATTGAATCATTTTACACGGAAAATTTCTTAGAAAAAATCACTGCATCAAGAACTAAACACGTACCCTCTCCATCTCTGGCTTATTTCTGACGCTAGAGAAGAAAATGACAGGCTGTTTTCTCTTGACAGCGACGACCGGGCCAGACGTAGCGATAGCAGCAGCGTCCGTTGTTGGTGCAGAGGTGTTGCTCACAGCCGGTCCGTGGAGACCACCATTACTCTCACTGCTGGTGGTAGTGACGGTGGAACAATTGACAGAGCTGCTGCTAGCTACATTCGCAGACGTAACACCGACATCTTCACCGCTGGTGGGTGTGTCACACTTCTCGGTTTTGATTTCGAGGGCTGGAGGTGCATCAGGATCAGGCTTGGTCTTGACGCCCTCCTGCTTGGTGGCATCAGCACCTGCGCCGTCAGCAGCGACAGGAGGCGGAGATGGCAGCACCGTCGACAGCTCGGGCAGCGGGAGGCTCAGACACGCGTCTATGCGGGACCGCTTGATCTCCATCTCTCCTGACGAGCCAGTTGGTGGAAAGAAAGAGCTACCATAATACATGTCACTGCTGAGATACGGATGGTTCTGGGCATGAATTGACTATCTCTCGATTTAAGGAAGGAGAACTATGGCATTGCGGCAGTTCTGGTCATCAATTCAGGTCCAGAAACACCGGTGCCATAATACATGTCACTGCTGAGATACGGATGGTTCTCAGCCTGAATTGACTATCTCTCGATTTAAGGAAAGAGAACTATGGCATTGCGGCAGTTCTGGTCATCAATTCAGGTCGAGAAACACCGGTGCTTCGTCAATAACATTTAGGTCAATTTATAGACCAATGTATAAGGCACATAGCCTCATAAAACAGAATAAAATTTCACCACAAAGATGAATTCGAAAACAAATTATACGGTCAAATGTGAACCAATCATGAAAAATGTCAGTTACTGCGCTAATTTCATGGATGCATTTACACTATTGAGATTGTTTCAGGAAAACCAGAACCCTCATTTTAAATGTTTGTGTAATAATTTGTAGCTAATTATCAGATAGAAAATTTAGCTACGTGAGACATTTAACAATATCAGGGTAATTAACAGAGTACTTGATGTACGTTTTTTTAAATTGTACATGATCTACATTAAAAAGACATTTTGGAATTTGGCTACAAAATCTACATATGAAAGTATGTGATAACTAGAAAATCGGTACATATGATATCAAATACCTATGTTTTTTACTACCACATGAACTTATATGTTCATCACCGACATTCATTTCCCCGTCTAAAATCAGTAGATCTGAAGGCAAACGACGAGTCATGGTCCGAAACATATCACATCTAATTGTTTCATTTATACATTTTCATAGCACAATACAAAAAATCGTTTTTTATCATAACATTAGAAGAATGGTTTGATAAAAATTTTACTTTGGTTGCAACCACTTTGAATGGTTTGATAAAATTTTTACCTTAATTGTAACTACTTTTCAGGTGCGAGGGTTACAACGCATCTTGGATACATAGTAAACTCAGGGGACAAATTAGCTTTAAATATATAGTGGCATGGATAACCAGTGGCATGCATGTAGTTGAATACGCGTGAATTAATGAATCGCGTGAAACTAAATTTACAGGCATTAGCGAGCTCAGAGAGGAGGCTTAGATTAAATTACAAGCCTTTTAATTTAAGCCTTTCTGACCACAAGAAAAGTAATATCAAGAAAGAATGGAGGAAGATGCCATTAGCATGGAATTACCTGAACTGAACAACTAAGCACGAAGTCTGTCTCCACACCGTGTGCATAGGAAAGCAAGATTAAAGAAGTTTATGAAGCAAGATAAAAGCTGAACAAGAAAGTAATAAAACCTAAAAAGAAGGACAACACTGAGCTGAAAAAAGATAGTCCGTACCTACAGATCAATGGTACGGGGAACAAAGAGCAAAACACAGAGAGAAAATGAGAATCAATGGAAGCGAGTCTGGATGACGTAAAAAAAAATTACCTTCAATAACTTCTGATTTCCTCTTCCGGAGAGCGCTCTCTCGCACAGCTTTAGCCTTCTCCACAGATTCCTTAGACACACTTATGGGACACTTCCACGCATCTGGGGTAGCAACAAAACAAATTTAATGAGGACAAGTTAATTTGATAACCCAACACGCGCTCACATTCATTGCAAAGGACATGATAAGTGTAGCCTGCTTCAATTCGAAATTTAGACTTCAGTCAACACTAATTTTAAGAAATTCTCAGCATAAAAGTTTCTCTATTCACAAAAGAAAGCACACACTCTTCTCACTAAGACCTATGATATTCAGTACACTAAGAACGCACCTCTTTTCCACATCTCATACGCACCTTAATAAGACGCTACAATAGACGACTCAGGGACACTACATGTCTTATTCAAAAAAGCTTATTAATGTTTACTCATATTTCGATTGAGATAGCAGCGTTTCTTAGCGTTGGAGCAACGTCATGAATTAATACTGATGAAATAAACTAGAAATTACTTACCATTTGAAATTACAAGAAACGAAGTGTCTGTAGAATTAATGCGTTCAGGTATCAACTAATAAATATATTATAAACATCACGAGGGAATAATTCAAGTTAAGGCATTCCTTGATTTATGACTAAATGTGGACAAGCCCTCAAATTCTATAGTAGGAAGAGCAACTAGAGCAAATCTCTGTTATCCTGCACTTCATTTGCATTTAGTCAGCCAACATCCGCAAAAGCATGTACGTTAAGTCCTACTAAACATCCACAAAGAATGGTCGTGTCTATATATTCAGGGTCGGAACAAGAAGCAAGATTTGGTTACATCCCAACAGTCACCACAGCTAAAACAAGCAAGCTGTAGAGACGAAACCTTACATTCACCACATGAGCATCACCTCACTTTAGAGAAGCACTACAACATTTGCCAATTGATAGGCCCAAGTATAAATCAGGCCCACGGCCTAATACAACAGAATGAAATTTCATCACAACATAGATGAATTTCAAAACAAAAACTATACAGTTGAATGTGAATCAATCGCATTTACTGGGACTCAACAGTCTGGGAAGTCAAAGATGCTGCAACAGTTTCGAGAACAAAATCTAGAGCGCTCACTGTAGAGATGCAGAGCCAGACTGGGATCTATCCTGAGAGGGTCTTCGAGCTGGTGTTGGTACTTGGTGCCGTGACACACGAGAGGAGGCACGTTCTGCCCCAGCAGCACCTCGCTCAGCCAAATGCCATTGACGATCGGTTTCCGCCACTCCCGTGCCTTCACTACTTTGGCACTCGTGCTTCCTTCAAATCTGCCCGGGCAAGGTCATAAAAATATTTTTGTTTGATTCATTCTCTGCAAAGTACGGACTGTGAAAAAAACATTTAAAAAACAAATGTACAGCAGGAGATAAATTAAATAAAACAATGAACCACGTACAGTAACTCTTCACGATAGATGTGAAAAGTAAGAGTATGATAGTGTTCGACTCCTTCAAGCTGAGAGGAGCTTTCTAAAGTCTTCAGAATTGAACTTTTTCAAAGACAAAGTCCAAGCGACAGAGTTTAACTTTCATTATCAAATAATTTAAAGCGTGAAGTTTGGGGACACAATTTGGGAAGATGATGAAGCCGTTCCTTTTAAGAAATTTGGTGTTTTTTATGAAAGGTTACACCATAAAAAAAAATGTCAACTTTGACTTACAGGTATTTTTCAAAGAATGTAAAGTCTAAGTTAAAAAAATTCACAGCCCTTGTAAACCTACAACATGAATCAGATCAGGCATCATTCTCTTGTATAGGATGCTTCATCACTGTAGAAATTCGTTGACATAAGACACACACACAAGCAGAGTATAAATTTGAAGGGCCAGCCCCATCAAAACGAAGCAAAACATTTGTAACTTAGCTGAGTGAATAAAACCTAACACTGGCCTATCATCGCGTGCAACACAGTCAGTTATCAACAAATTATACCAGCATTGAATCAATCATTGAAGTTAAAAGGATTTTTCCTTCCAGTTGCTTTGGCTCACTTCTTGGACACGAGGATGTGATTTTTGCGCGAGAAGTTGCCGGTGTGCTTGGCGCCCACGAGCTGCAGCATGAGCTTGATGATGGCTTTCTCTTCGTTCTCGAAGCCAGTCACGCTGATGATCAGATCCTTGCACGGCTTGTTGTCATTCCTGCCACCACAGATGCGTCAGTAATTATTCTACTAACATGACGTACAGTCAAGTTGCGAGGTGCAATACATTTGAAGTTACAAATGAAAAATTTAATGATTCCAATGCCGCATAATTAAAACCGAAAATGATTTTCGTAACGTGAGAATGAATGTGCTCAAAATACACTAATTCTTCTGATGTTGTATAACAGCATAATACAACGACAAATTTTGCTGATGAATATCACACAGGGACACTTAATAAACAAAAATAAAACAGCAACATAACAATCAAACGAATTAAGCTGTAAGGTTTAAATGTGTTCTATTCTTCACAATAATTTACATTGACTCCTAGGGAGAAATCTCCTCACCCAACAGTTCTCCTGTCAGCAAACATATGCAAGTATCCGTTTTTTAACAGAAATTTCCAAGGATAAGTTGAGGTTACAAGCAATTTTATAATCCTGCAGAGATTGAACACGTTGAGCGTAACTGGTTAAACCGAAGTTCAATATTCAACTCAAATTTAAAGTCAATTGTAGTGAGCAATTTTAAAAGTAGCAAACAATAACTGGAGCATGCCTTTATTTTGCTCTGATTAAGTATTTATAAAAATTGTGTTTATGACTACTGGTTGGTCAGCAGCATTATGAAAATGCTCTCCGTGGCCACCAGTGGCGCACGTTGCGGTCATCAAAGTGTTATAACGATGTTGACCCACCCAAAAGGAGTGGGGAGATGGATGGCCTGCCAGGGCGGGGCCATCTTGCCCCTGAGCAGGATGTCGTTGAGCCAGAAGACGGTGATGCAGCGCTTGTTCTCCTTGACCGCCTGCAGGAACACGGGGCTTTGCTGGTTTTTGCAGAGGATGTGCGTCACCCGCGCGCCGTCGTATATGTTGTGCACCTGATGACACCCGCACCAACAATCACACATCACTCACGTACATAAACCATTTTCCACGACATGAAAGAAAAAAAAAATTTGGACAAAAATGCTAATATCGAGAAGGATTTCTAATAAAATGAAAACTTTTAAGTAAAGCTACAGATATGGACCCAAGTATGGTAGAGACATATAGAGGCCATGGCAAGAATAAAAGGGGAGAAACTATGAGTTGTGATGAATAGATTCTTCAATACATACGTTTAAGAAGCAAGACTTGGCCGAGTAGAGCGCACCCATGAAAAACGATTAGCACACTAGATTATTAATGAATCACTGAACTTATGGGTGAGATAAGAACTGGCTAGTGGCTTGCATGAGGAAACCTCAGTAATACATGGAATTTTAAGTTAAGAAGCTTTAGTAAGAGTTGCTCAAGAGTTGAAGATGCCCTGAGATATCCTTTCGAAAGCAGAGAGTAATGTATGAGAATTTCCAAATCAGAAAATACCAGATGAAAATCGTGCTAGATTCAATAGAATTTGAGAGACATAAAAGATGGTCATGTCAGCAGTACGAAATTAATGGGAAGCAACTGAAATACACAGAAAATACATCTAAGTAAAGTATAAAAAACCTTGAGTTTTACACAGAAAATGAGCATTAAAAGGAACACAATTCCAACGAAAGGTTTGAGAAAGAGAAGATAACAGGAAAGGACGCAAGAGTAAATAGTAAGTATGAGATAGTTGAGTTACGCAAAACACTTTCCTAATAGGAGATGAGGCAAATGTTGATTGGTCGATTGATTAATTATAAGTAAGTTTCAGCCTCCCGTACAACAACTTAGATGTTGAAAGAGAGGAAGGATGAAGGCACCATTGAATAATGAATTTAAGGAACGTGGAATCTATACACAAGGTGTGTTCACGTACAGCATTACCTGGGCGTAGAAACAGTTAACTGAGAAGGAAGGTGAAGAAACAAGATAACAGTTGAAGAAGCAAGTCAAAGATGCTGAAAAACAGGACAGCGGCGAACTTAAAAAAAATAATCCTTAACAAAATCGAAACATTTTATTTTGACGAAATGAAGGCTTAACTCTCAACACGGGACCTAACATTTCCTTCTTGGGAGTGCTAATTTAGCAGTATCCTCCTGAGAGGGACGGACAAAAAATCTGAATGGAAACATCATCTCGAAGAGGTTATGAAAATTCCCTTAAACTACTACAAGAAATGAACACGCGAGCCCAAAATGCAAGTGAAACTAAGAGCGTGAGCCAAGAGAGCCCCACCTCGCCCCCGTGCTGCTGGATGACCCTCCTCCAGGTGTCGATGACGTGCGAGTGCAGCTCGCCGTGGTAGTCCGCGATGTAGAACACGCACCCAACCAGGCACAGCTCGCGCGGCACTGACGAATGCAACGCAATTACATCAGGTCCCAGGTTAGATTTCATCTCTCGTGAAAACCTGAACTTACAAGGATAAATAATAGGCCCTGTTATTCCACGTCATTTTAACATGACTCAAGCTTCGTATTAGTTGAATAAGAGGAAATAATTTTTTTTTTCGCATAAGGTGAGATCCACATCATATGTTACATGACTCGATGATTGACAAGTGATACTGGACAATAAAAAATTACGGTGTAATGTCTGAGTTAGACAAATAGTCCATAAATGAACACTTTTCTGTAATTAATAGAGAAAACAGTCACAGATTATGCATCCTAGTGAACCAGTGTAAGGGTGCAAAGTTCTTGAGTTGAATATGTGGGCAACGATTCCAATTTCCCAGTTTCAAAGTAAGACAAATGGACTCTCGCTGCTGTCATCATAGTTAAGAATATAATTACGCACCTTAAATTGACTACCGAGACTGCGATGCTAGGGGCACATTACATGTTAACCGATTTAGGAGAAATAGCATCACTTGCAAACTTTAGATTAAATTCTAAGTTAATTCACGCCGCCATAACATAATCAAAAGTGTTCTTAAAAAAGGAAGGAGAAGGGCATCATTCAATTTGAAATTAAGACAACGAGAAAATTATCCACAAGAAGTGTCCCCACACCCTGCATAGAGAAACTACAAGATTTAAAAACTAGATTTTGAAACAAGATAAAATTTTAAAAAGGCCAAATAGGTACTTAAAAAGGACAGCAGCGAACAGAAAAATGATGGTCCGTTACAAAACAATCAACATATTCTAACTGAAGAAGGGCTTACCTAACTTTGAGCTCATATCTCACATTTTCCAACACGGAGTGATAATTCCCAAAAATACAACAGCTGTATATCCCTCAGGATTAACTTGTAAATTCAACTTACATCATACAAAAGTCACAATATCCCCGTTAAATAGTTACTCGGTGCATAATTATCAGTAAACAACACATGAAAAATGTTCAAATTCTCACGAGATTTTAGTTTTGATGAGATGATTCTGCCAGAGAATGAGGAAAGCATTACCGTTTACCTGACAACTATCTTATAGGTTGGAACCTTTATTCAGTAGGCATTATTTCAGTAATTTGAATTTCTACAATTTTACAATCATTAGCATCGCATAGCAATCTCCTCATTTGCTGTTCAAAACATCCGCAATGCCAGAATTTGATGCGCAAGGATTAGGTACCACCCAACCTTGCTACGCCCGCTTTGCCGCTTTAGGCGGGCTATCCCATAAACCAATATAAAACTTTAACAATGGAAGCCATCCATACGAGTGCTAGCTACATAATGGGTGGAGTTAAATTTTCGTTCATTCGAATAAAAAAAAATGAAACGTAATGAAACCTGCAACATTAAAGCAATCCAAGACTACTAGTTTTATTATCTTAATTTAGGACTACCTAGTCTCTGCAAAGGTGATCTCAAGAGGGCGAAGTGAAGAGACCATTCGGAATGGTTTGTTGAAAACGGGCAATCTAGGCACAAGGTGTGTACATTCAGGGTACGCTGGGAATGCAATCTAGGCACAAGGTGTGTACATTCAGGGTACCCTGGGAATGGAAATAGTGTTATATTCTCACGATATAACTGCCCTACATCTTTAATTATAAAGAAATCGCTACAAGGAATACTGAAATGATATGTCTGGCCAACGACTTTCATCACCTCGAAAAGAACCGCATGTAAAGATATACTCTCGCGGATCAGCACAACTTCGAGTCAACTCCACAATCTGCCTCTCGTGCCATTTCACGAAACATCGCCTACAACATC
>JACJUY010001897.1:125288-156191 GCA_014220935.1 Platorchestia sp. MABIK | reverse complement strand
AATGTATCGACGTTTCATGTTTGTACTTTATTGGAAATAAATGTTTTTTCTTTTCTTTCTTTCTTTTCTCGAGATTTAGAAACCTCCATGGTTTATATTCCGCACACGTGAACTATTCCATTAGAAATGAAGAAGTGAAATGTTGACATGAGATAATATTATTCGGATGCATGAATTAAACTGAATTACGTTTCCCATTTTGATTCATTTTATTTGACCCTACGGGAGGAATAGGATGGGCAATAAGTGATTGATTAAGGAATGTTAAGTTATGCTTGTCCAGCATACATGCTGTGGGGACCGGCTACTCCACAGGATACTGTTAGAAAGCCTCAACTACAGGTTGGCCTTCGGATCTTCTGTACTTCGCTTTTAATTCTTTTCATGTTCATGCCTTCTTTGCTGTATTTTCCTCGTCTCTCTTCCCCTTCCTTCTTTACTCGCTGTTTCTATGCGCACAGTATTTTATGTGGGAACACATCCTGTGGATAGATTTCCCATTTACTACAGCCTGTACTAAATGGCCATTTTTCTTCGCTCTCTTGAGATCACTTAGGAAGTCTTAAGCTAATATAATGATAAAAATGGCATGAGTAAATTTTCCACGCAGTTTTGTTGAATTATATGCAACTGCTTCTAAAACCTAAAGTACATTCTGTTAGCCCTCACGGTAAGCAGCCGAATATACGCAGCTAAGTAAAACAAGCTTTACCTGCTACGCAACTCTTCCTGCATCAATTACTTCTTCTGATAAACTTGGGTAACGTCGAAAGAACCTACGTCTGACAATTGTATTATACTTAGTTATAGGTAATTTGGTTTATGATATTTTAAAACTTGTCGCCTTACAAAAGTTGAATAAAAACCCAGAAATTTGTTTTGGAGAAAAAATAAATTGTACCAATGAATAAAACATCGCCAAGCTTACACTTTTTCAAGCGTATATCACATTTCCATTTTGTAAATAATGCTATAGAATTAAAATACAGTGAATTAAGAAAAACCATGGAGATAAATTGAGAAGATATAATACGATATTTGCAAAGCAATTTCGAGACTAGGGATTCTGAAGTTTCAACAAGGAGGGTTTTTAGACGCAGGGGTAATTTCCAAAGCAAAAATAATATCACAGAATTAGTGAGAAAAATTTCAAGGCAGCTCAGGCCATAACTTCTTTTCGCTTAAAATTATCAGAACCTGGAAAAGTTCCTAGAAAATATTATCTCATTTGCACGCTGAATACGTTCAAAAATCGTTTAAATCAATACTGTGTTGGTAATCCCTCAATGTTCTGCAGAACGTGAGTTAACCGGAATTCGAGGGAGATTTGGATAAAAACGATTTACGTTATTTATTGGGCGTTATCAGAAACAGCGGTAGTTCATGAGATTTATTTAAGATTCAACAGGTAATGCCAGATGGAAGTATTGATATATTACTATTGAAAAAAAACTGATCTTGTAATAGCTCTAGTGTTATTAATGATGCTAAGAAAATGTCAAGTCATGAACCTACACTTCGTAAAACGGATACGTGGAAGCTATATGTTGTGTTAATGTGAATGAACACCAACGGTGGTTGGAATGAAAACTGGTGACATGATGCGATTCTTTGATGCTTGTGGGTGATTGGTGTCTAATGGCACGGGATATTGAAGAAACCCGCGACTGGGCCACTTGGATTGCTACTGTGGCCGCATTATACTCTAACAATATCTACGTAGCTGAAGTGGTATTGGAAGATTTAAAATAAATCTTTATGAAATTTTACGTGCCCGAGTTGACATTAGTAATGGGAGCCCAGGGTTTCTATTATCATCCATATCTCTGCTACACAACGGACTCAAGAATGACCAAGTCTCTTGCAAGTGAGAAGGAAAACTATCATGCGTAGTTCCACAATGAATTTGGAAGTCCAAGACTCGTAATTTTTCAATGCTCTGCCCCCATGAAGAGCGCACGAGGCACAGCTGCACCTGCACTCTGTTCCATGCTACACGGGGAGGACGCAAGTGCATGAGGTAGTGCAAAGCAGGAAGGGTTGAAATGAAACAAGCTCGGAGGAAGTTACCATGAATTATGGTCAAAATCTACGCAAAATATTATCTATATGATTCCTGAAATGTTCACGATAGAAAAATGCTCAGTATATGCGTAACTACGATAGAAAATGTTTCATATATCTACGTTACCTGTATAATTTGTAATTTGTTCGTATACCAAATGCAAATTAGAAAATATAATTTATTAACAGATGTTAAGATACAAATGAACGACACAATTTAAACTCATGTTCAGGTCCAGGAAAGGAATGACTTGAAGATATAAAATTCAAGGTTGGCCAGATCCTCTTCTTTATATTCATACTTGATCCCTGTCTTCAGAAGAGAAGGCCAGTTCCATCGAGTTTGACACTAGATAAGCCGAACTTGCATTATTTATTTTCTTCTGAAGAATAAAAAGTCCCATCAGAGGCACAAAACTGCCTGCAATGATGCATGAGATGTGTATGAATTGAAAATTTATAACTAATTACAAATAATGTTAAATTGTACGAAGTATTTCCCTTCTGTCCTCACTCACTTTCAGTTAATGAAAAATTCACCGACGTTACCTCAAACAATGCACTAAAATATGGACATTAGTGAGAGGATTAAGGTCAAAATGAGATCACAGTCGATAACTTCAAAAAAAGCGCTAAGGCATGATGTGTTTGCGAATAACTCCGTCTTAAAAATGTTAGCTATATAGGAATCATGGAGATGCAACGTCAACTACAAAAGTGTAAGTGAATACACAGGCTTTTAAATGATTATTTCCAGGGGCCGAATTTTCAAACATTCTGCGTTGCCGCATAGGTATTGCTGGCATTAAAGCTTCACCTGTCCACTTGGTTGGTCGATGTGCTGTTTTTTCTGGCAAAAATTTTCAAGTTGCAGTTTTTAGTGAATAAAATTTGAGTACACAGCATCTGGCAGCTCTGCCGGTTGCCAGATGCTGAGATGCTCAGACCCTGCAGGCACTATGTGCTCAAACTTTATTTAAAAAAGTTGAAACTTGAGAATTTTGATCAAAAAAATGACACATCCTGCAGCCCAAACCGGCGGATGAACTTTTACTGCTAGCTATGCCACTAGAAAAACGGAAATTTTTTGATATTCAGTTTCACAGTATTTTTTAACGTTTATATAATGCATTTCATTAATGCGAAAGACCCGCAAGGAAGATGCTCAAGCCTGGAAATTAAACGTACTACTAACACACCAACTTATTAAGTAAGAAGAGAATATGACAGCCACATGTGAGCGTTAACTTACATAAAAAGGCAGTTTTGAAACCTGAGAATCGTGGCGTTCATCAATATAAAAGCATAAATACAATCTACTCAATATTTCACCCATTCCGCAGTAGAACCATGTTTTATTCTTGTAATGGAAAGAGCATGGACAGAAGAGTGACACCAAAGTTTCATTGCATAAAAACAATCGCTTGGAATTTAGACTTCATGTCACTAAAACAGCGCAAATGCAACAAGACACCTCAAATTGAATGATGATTTTGTATAAATTTGAATCGAAATTACATTTATGAAGTCAAGTTTGCAACAGAACAGAAAAGCAGTTACGTGACATCTTTTGACAAATAAAACATTTTCCTAGAAGTCTATCACTGTCCATTCCCACAAGGCTGAAACTAAAGCAGATCTACAATGTGAAGTTTAGGACCACGACGGCCTTAGTTTGAATCCTTTAAAAGTAAAACACAAGCAATATATAAGGAGTGCTAAGAAATGGTCACTGGCGTATACATGTTCGAGAATATCACATGGTTTGAAAATGACTAAAGTCTATCACAACCGCATAGAAGCAAATACTAAATGACGTATTTTCTGGACTTCTAAGCGTGCAGTATAAATCTATTCTCTAAATCTATTTCCATTATTTTTAAACTTCAACTTTATCACAAATTTAAACTTGTCTCCTCATAGACAGCTGTAAGACGTCGAACAGAAATTATTACCTTACAGCTAGCTAGATAAATTCTAGTCTACTTTATCTAACTCGTAAAGATAAGCGCTCACCAACATCGTCGGTATTCACTACAGACAAGCTTCTCAAATTTTTCCGATGCACTGAGAACGATAAATTTTATGCTTAAATCCATTTTCATAGGACTATAATTACCGCGAATCTTTATTCGTTCAACAGAACAGAAAATGAAGTTTTTGCGTTGAATCTGAAATAAAATAGTGTGAATTAATTAAATATTAGACGGAGTTATTCTTCATATACTGGTGCAAGAACAACATCACCAGAGCACTTTTTTGCGGAAGTTTCAGGGAAGGTAGTTGCTTGTGTTCCTTCACGGCAGCCAATGTGACGGCAATGACAATATCAAGTAACCCGAGGTAAAACGGCGAAGAGAAACGCAGGAATTACCAGATTACTAATTATTAGAGACATTAGCGATTGAAGTGCGCAGTTGTACACCCCCTTCCAAACGGGAAACTGCAACGAGTGGAGCCTGAGCATTAATTACCTCTCCAGTTCTAAGCAAATCTCAGAAGGGAGAGTTTTTCCCCAGTATCAGCGCGTAGAAAACAGAAGGAATAAGTACGTTGTCAAGCAGTTATTTACGTTTTTCCATACCTTTAGAAAGATCTAAATAACGTTTCAGTACAAATGAGTCAATATCGTAATATATTCCTTGATGCTTTTGCTTGGGTTTGAAGTCCTTCTGTTCTAGCTCTGAATCATGGCTGCACATATTGAGATATGAGAGACACCCTTTCAGGTTAGAACCAGTCGTCTTGGCAGTGTTGACGCAACTATTTTCCTGTTCAAGCACTTCGTTCAACGACTGAGTTCGTTCTTCAAGGGTTTTCCTGCAGCCCATCAACTTTGAATTGATATGTTCCATAGCAGACGTGTATTCTAACATGTGAGTTTCAGCGTCAATGAATTCATCACGTCGTTCGGCCGTTGATGCGTGCTGCGTTGCGCGATCAGACTCCGCATCTTCAAGGCGAAGCTGACACTGGGACAAAGTCGACGAGGTAGTTTCCCTCGCGGTTTGACACTCACTCAAATTTGATGACAAAGAAAGTAACTGGGAGTTCAAATCCGTTACTTCAAGTTCAATAGCTTTTTTCTCATGCCGACATTCTTTCATGTTAGACTCGAGGGATTGAGCGGAAGCCTTGCATTGAGAAAGGAGACTTTCCAGCGATGAGCTCTGACTTTTGTGCTGCGATAACTCTGACTCGTGAAACTCTCGTTGCAAATCACCCACGTATGCACCGCAAACAGCCAATTTCAGTTTGGTCTCGTAACAGTCTCCATTTAAATCTTCAAGAATTTTCTTACATTCAAGAAATCCTTTCAAACAATTATCCATTGATTTCAAAGAATTTGCCAAACTGGCATCACGTACTTCAGAGAGTTCCCTAATCTCCATATCTTTTTCTTCCAATTCAATTATGAAATGGCTCACAGCAGACTTAAGTTCTGATTCACGCTTTTTAAGAGCTGAAATAGTTTGGTTTGCATGTTCCAATTCAAGACGAAGTGCATACTTCTCAGATTGTTCTTCAATGGATCGATCCGACTTATTCAACTTGCTCTCCAAACCTCTCGGTAGCTGTACCTTATCGTCCTGTTCTCTGTTGACGTCATTAATGTGTCCTGAAAGATACTGCAGATTTCTGCCATCAATGAACAGAGCAGGGCGTACAAAATGTATCATATCAAGGAAAGAGTCATCAGAAACGGTTTTTCCTATGAAAAATCCGAAGTCATGGGCCATCTTAGCGGACATGTTCTGGAGCTCCGAGGATGGCAAGTTGCAGAAATCTTTAGCGGAGTAGTCAGAGAAGAGCAGAGAGAAGTCCGATTGGAGTCCTTCGCATGCTTTGTTCCGCAACTGAAATAATGAACGGAGGCGAGAGAATGAATGAAAGCCAACAAATATAAAAGCATGGCATACGCGAGAAAGACTAGTTGAAACATAGAAGTATGGCATACGCGAGGAAGACTTGTTGAAACATAGAAGCATGGCATACGCGAGGAAGACTTGTTGAAACATAGAAGCATGGCATACGCGAGAAAGACTAGTTGAAACATAGAAGCATGGCATACTTGAGAAAGACTAGTTGAAACATAGAAGCATGGCATACGCGAGGAAGACTAGTTGAAACATAGAAGCATGGCAAACGCGAGAAAGACTGGTTGAAACATAGAAGCATGGCATACGTGATGGCTCGAATAAGAATTGGAAAAACAAGCAGAAACAGAAAATTAACAACAAAAAGATGCCAGGCTCGACGAGTCATTGGTGAAAACTGTTAGAAGCGTGGGATAAAATAAATTACAATTTAAACCCGAGAGTCATGCAGCATGTAAGTTAAGGCACAACTGAGGAAGCATTTTACAACAATTTAAACTAAAAAGATTACATAACTGAGCTAAGCGATAGAGTGCATGGAGTGTAGTCAATACGATAAGAAAATCTACAACGGACATTAAGTTTAAATGTTAAATTCGAATAAAATCATGAGGAGAGTGACCTACCTCACACAGTGCACAACAGCCAATTTGCTCTGAACAGTAACGAATCTCGCCGAGTTACTGTAATTAACCAAAAAAAATTGCAATATCCTCATAAATAATAATACACAGTTCGCTGCATTGCTTTAATGGTTTATCCGTTCCAACCCTCATCCTGTAACCTGGATACCCAAACACTACACAATGATCGCAATTTTCAAAATCTCAAATTTCATAGATTAAAATCTACTTTGGAGTTATCCGAACATAAAAAAGAGGAATCTACAGATTCAACATCTTAATTGACGTTGCGCCTTCAGGCGAGTGCATCATTGGAGGGAAAGGATTGAGTGCGAGGGCCATAGTTATGAAAATCCTCCAGCGCTCCGTATAAATGGAGTCTTTATTCGGAGCCATGACTCCGAACATGACAAGCGGCCATTAAATACAATCCAGCAACATTTTTCTTATACCAACTTGAAACAATCTCAACTTGAAAAGCATTAACAAAGATGTCCTCTAGTACAGGGGGGCGCATAAGTAACGCACCCTTATTTATTTCCGCAATATACACTGGGTATCTGTAGACAGGATACGACATGTAAATAAACTTTAAGAGTTCCTCTATCGTTTGCAATTAACCCTATCGTTATACCTTTCATAGTTTATTTATTATTAATTTTTTAACAGGGTTCGTTACTTATGAGCAACCCTGTATTTCAGAAAATGTCTACTATCCAACTTTTTCGATCAACAGAATTTACATACAGCGCAATGAAGAATCAAGCTCTGAATGTGAGTAAACGTTATGCCAACGGAGAATATATGTATATCAGAAGACGCACGGTTTCGTTTGCTCAGTTAAGTTAACTCGACTAGATATTACTAGGCGAACTTGTCAGGTGAGTACGTGGGAATTTAAAATTCATTCAAGGGAGAAAAAGTGACTATTAATTGTATATCAGCCGGCAAACAGATCTTCTACCACTTGATTTGAGAAAATGTTGATTTACAATGACAGCGTACATCAGACAGTTTCCCGCGTTACTGGAAAAACCGATCTCGATATCGGTTCCCAGAATTTGAATGTCGGATATCGAAAGGTTTCAGTTTCATTTATCCTTCGGAAGATGAGGTAAATTTATGATCCGTATAGAAGCGAAAAATATTCACTCGCCTTTATAAATTTGAGATGCACCTGATTCTGCTAACAAACCTGCTAAGCATTTCATCCAAGTTTTTGCAACTAAATTAGAACACTCGTACTCCAGGAATATCTAAAAATTATTTTAGAAAAGAGTAGCTGCAAATGATTTCACATGAAGAGCTATACATGTATGAAGCACTGAGGAATTGAAGAAATGTGTTGCACGAGACAACAAGTATGAAAAATTATAGATCTTAGGATGAGAGTAAGCATGCAAAATTTATGATCAATTTACACCAAATTATTAATACACTTCATCACATTGGCGAAAAGATTTTCTCGTTTCCTCTTGTGGGTGCAAAAGTGCGACTCTGAAATGCATCACTACAGTGATTTGGAAGAAACGCCTCAAAATACACGGGAAACGAGCAACCTGGTCGGTACTTCTATGCCTAGTTTAATTGGCACCGATCAGGAGTATGACACCTTGCGAGTGATAGTGAGAGCGTAATCTACGTCTCTCTTCACTCTTCAGAAGTAAAAATTATTCATAGAAGGTTTTGATGTCCCTTACGATGAGGGTAGTCGACTACCCATGAGAGGGTAGTCGAATCCGAACCTTTATGCATTTCATAGCATACTTGCTCAAAAAAGCTACAATGCTTGTCAAAGAAAGCTTAACTGGAGCGAATGCAGTGGTTTAATAATTTGTTCCAATCTTCGAAACCCTCATCTTCATCTTCTGTGATTTTTGTAAAAGCCCCATTCTTTTTTCTTCGCCTCATCTACATCGGTAAAGCGCTTCCTTTTCACGTCTTTTTCTAACACAGGAAGTGAAAAAAAATCAGAAGGTTAATGAGCAAATACTCAACTCGTATCTAGTGCAGGTGTTCAAGCTTGTACGTGAGTGTAAGTGCATCAATTGCGATACAGGTCAAAAATGAATCATTGACCTTGCAAATATTGACTTGATTCGAAGAAATTATGTATCAAACCAAATTTTAAACGAGGGACATGACTACGTTTCAAAACAGAAAAAGTTCATAACTCTGCTAATCATTTAAAAACTGGTTTCCTAGCAGTATTGATTTGAATTCATTCAACTTCAGTGTATTCGAAATTCATCAAATGGCTGAAGTCGTAACAAAGTTCATTGCTAGCCTACGTAAAATTTTCTAACCTTAGCTATCAAGTGTGAGACCAACGCAAGTCATTTAAAATTACACTTGCACGCACACATGATAAAACGATGAAAGGAGGAAATGTACAACCTGATATCATGAAAAAGCATTATAGGAAAACAAAATTTGGCAACAGAAATGAGTAATTTCAAGTTTCAACCCTCGAAAAGCTATTTTTTCAATATACGAAAAGTCAATCACGGAAGTTAAATTACCGCGACCATAGCTTTCACTGTTGGGAATTGTAGTAGAGTATTCAGTAAACTCAAGACTAGTTTTTCAATTAGAAATGAGCATTGAGACATCCAGCTCGTGGCCGTGGCGCTCCTATACAAAGATCACGTTTTAAAAATCTCGTATTCCATCCTTGCACAACCAAACTCGGTGTGCAAAGAGCATCTTTACTTGCAGTCAGCTATCAAAGGGTGATGATTCAAACTCTCATTGTACTTAACTAGGTAAATCAATTCAATTCTTTAGAGGTCAAATGAAATTCACTAATTCTACATTTTTTTCAGCTAAAAATATCAGACCTCTTCAATTAAGACAGCTTTGAATACATTTCCGTTTCAAGATCGCTTAAAATCGCTTATAGTTTCAATAGGGGGCTTTGGGAGTATTTTAACTTAGTTCGCTTTCTGTTACATGTGTCCACGTCTCTTATTCACGATCCTGACCTCTGCCCCGCATTCATGAAACATTTCACACGGGTATTTCGAGATTGCAAGGAATCAATCAACAAAATTTTTCAACAGAATATTTATCTCTTCCTTGAAACTCAGAATTCAAAAATATTTTGGAATCACACGAAATTTCATCGCATGTGTACCGTAAAGCGTTCCGTCAACATTTCCAGTGCCAGCTCTACATTCGTGCACGGCATTTGATAGCAGAAGCTTCTCTGCCCATGCACAGGCCTCCCGATTCAGGCTGCAATAGTTCTGACTGATCTTTGAGCACTCTACCCACTGTCTCGCACTCGAGAAATTTTACGGCATGTTTATTTTTAGATTTTAATTTATCTTCGACCAGAAGCGAAACGCGAATTGGAGAAACGTTAGATAAGAGAAAATTATGACAAGATGATAAACTTTAAATACCCCTCGCTAACAGAGCTAATGAAGATGAAATCAGAAGTTCGTGTTCTCAGGGCCTTCTAGGCAGCAGAAAGATCCTTCTCACTCTGGGACGAAGACTCTCTGGACACGAACCTCCTTCCGCAACTTTGTCACCGCGCTCGTTCTGCCATTTGGCACCGGATTTGTACTCGCGACCGTGAAGAGCATTCCCGATGAGCAAACCGAAAGATAGTCCAACATCAAAAGGATAAATAAATTAACGACGCAAAAATCCATTCCCAGCTGGTCTGTTAAGCGGACAGTGGAAGTTGAAGTGTTTTTAAACTTATTTAATTGAGCTGCAATGATTTTGAGAGGAGAAGGAGCGAGAGTGAATTACGTATGAAAAGGGAAAGTTAAAACAGTAAGTAACCCCTGAATGAAAAATTAGATAGAAAAAACAAATTCATGCGTAAGCTTTGGAAGTGTATATTAATGCACAGATTAGAAAGTGTCATGCACGGGTAGAAGAAACGAACATCGGGGAAGTTAGAATGGGAGTAACATGAGCTCCACAAACGTACTCAGAACAAACGAAACAGAAGGTAAGTTGTTGCCGTAATTGAACTCCAGCTATCAGACAGAATGCTCGGTTAATCCTGCGCATCCCAAGTTCAGTAAATTTAAACCTTACCAATACCTGTTCTGTCGGGAAAAGTAGCAGCCACAACAGAAAGGTAGGGTATTTCAATGGCTTATACCAAACAACCGGCTTACAGGATTTGTACTGCGCAAGAGTTAAAAGAACGGTGCAAGTCAAAATGCAAAAACTACTTGCAAGGACAATGAAATGCAACATGTATGCATGTTGGATGCACTGTGGGAAATTGTGAGCCGTAAAAGAAATGCATGCAATCAACACGACACGCTAGAATTCGTGCTATCCACTTCGGGAGCGTGAAGATCTTCTGGAGAATTTGGACCATGAGACAGTGTACGTAACTCCTGAGCTGGAAGGCTTTCGTAGCTCTAATTGAAGTGAGAAATTTTCTCGTGTTCGGAAATTGCATGAATGAAATGGTAAACGTTCTCGAAAAAAGATTTTTTCTTCTGCACTTGTGAAAGATTAATTAAAATATAAATTATGATCATATGCATGTGTGGGTCATTAGAAAATGATTTGCCGTTGGAGAGCTCAATGAAACAATTCGGTTAAAGATGCAGCTAACAACTAATGGTCCGCAAAAGCGAGGGTACACTAGCAGAGAGCAGAATATGAAGCTCTGCAGCGTTCAACAGAACCTACAAAGTGCGTTTAATAAATTTTTCGCTGTATAAAATCATTCCATTTTTATTGAGGAACAGTAAACGTAAGGAAAAGTTAAGAGGAAGAAAAAATTTTCTCTTCGTCAGGCATTTATAAATAAAATATTTCTAGTCTACGCTTGTCTACAGAAGGTGAGTTACGCTTAGAGCTGTCACTGGGAGAAGAGTTTTCCATATGATAGATATTCCATCAATTTACGTCACCGCAGGGGAAAGGCTGGCAGCGAAAGTTCTTCTAAGTTGACATGGCTGCGCCACGAGCAGAAGCAAAACGTTCAAATCATTTCATCAGTACTTACTTCATACAACCAACAAGCATGGGAATGGGTTAGATGTAATATTTGTGAAGTCTTGTTAGGAACAGAAGTATTCTGAAGGGAAATTACTGTAAAACACCAGAAAAAGTTTCGTCAACAGAGAAGTCGAACACCCGGCGAGTATTTATGGAGCGCTTTCTAAATCACTACCATTTTCCGAAGACAACGGAAGCCGGCAGCCGGTTCCCTGGCCGCACAACGCATTTGGGTGTGTCACGGAGAGTTACGCCACACACAGCGTTTGGTATCGTGTTTCCATATTTTGAATTACTATACAAGCACAAGAAAAACAAGACACGCCATTTGTCGTAGCATCTTCTGAGTCAAACCCTTCATGCCGTGAAGGCCGACGCTCGTCGTCAGCACTACTACGGAGGCTCCCACGCACCCACGTCAACTGTCGCACAAACTCACCTCAATGACGTCACGCGCTGAGGCTTCTTCAAAAATGGTGGTTGCTCTCGGAGGGAAGAGCATGCCTGTTGAAACAGAGAAACCAGCCATCAAACATGGGATTTTTTTCAAGTGGTATAACGTTCCACTCTTTGATCATGTTTTATGGTTTCATGCTAGTGCAAAATCAAATCGAGGATTTTCTTCCAAGTTACACCACTTGACTTACTTACATCTCTATAAAAGGGTTTGGCATTCAAGCCATGAGGAAAATTTACGTGTAAGTGAATAGAAGAACAAAACAGCTCATGACGATGGTAGCTGTTGATAGTCGTGTGCTTTTGTACTCATATGTTTTAGAAATGAATTGCTCGGAATGATTGGATATTGAACGCTCCTACGCACAGCAAACGCCACCAACGCAGATGAAAATAAACAAGTAAATAACCTCAGGTGAACTGATAATTTTATAAAATCCGAAACCGAACTAATCGTGATTGTTCCAGAATAATATAAGAAGTCTCTCACAGTAATAAGCGTCATTTACTTAAAGAAAAAAATCCAATTAATAATGCAAAGGGAAATAATGGACTTTTAATGCCCCTGACCTCAAATGAAGCATGAAAATACACAGCGTCGAACTACAAAAACCAACTCATAGCATGCACTTGAAAACGCTCTGATGTGAGCGTACTAGAGTGATGACAAAAGTTACACATCTTGGTGAGGCTTCGACGACTACCTTCATTTCGACGTAGTTCAGGGGTCGAGGTACACAGGAATATATGGGAACGTTGTCTCGCACGAATTGACACGTTGCTTGCGATGCGACCCATCGATGGGTAGTTTACAAATTATTAACAATCCCAAAATTAACGGTATCTAATGAACCCAGTTAGTGTTCGGTATTTTTTTTAAATTACTAACAACTTTTTACCATAAATTTGAGTTGAATATTGAGCTTTAATTTAACCTATCGCGGTAATCGTGTTAAGGAATGTGTCACCATGGAATTGCGATAATGAGATTCTCAATTTGAAAATTTTGTGTTCAGTAATTTAGATCGCATTTTTTTGGGCATTGGCGAGATAACACTGTGGGACTATATTAAAATTATGCATTTTATGTGTGGTTAGTAAAAATCCATGAAATCTATAATGAAGATGGCAATATTATTGGAACCTCCAATAACAAAATAATTTAACAAATTTCAAACCGTTTAAGCTATCGAGTAAGGTCACGTATTGAAAACGTGGGGCGAGCGGTGGTTCTGGGTCTGGGGCCAAAAAAGTAGAATATTTGTCATCGCATCGCTCGGTTGGGCAACTATAGTCAACGAAAACGAGGAACTTGAATTTTTTTCAACATCAATGAAATTAATTTTGGCCACAGTAACTTTTAGGTTAAGCCGCAGATATTTATATTCTGAAGATTTTTGAATGACAAGAAAATCGTTCAGCTTACTGCATAAACTATGATACCAATCACTGAATAGGTAACGCCCGCTTTGATATTCATGATACGGATGAAGTAAAGTCAACCTTCTCTGACACGATGTACGAAGTGTATATCATGAAAATTTGTCAAGTCCAACAGGATAATTCGATGTTGACTATTTTAAACTTTAAATAGTACGATAGGGAGCAACAATGCTGGGTAGTAATTTACACGCACTTATTAGCATGATAGTTTGCTAGACCAAAATTAGGTTACGGGAAACTCACCACCACACACTAGATTCGCTAAAAAAACTCGTTCGATGTAAATCAATCCAACAATTTTTTTCCTCTGGATTATTGTGTAGTGTACTTTGTCCATCACCACAGCAAAATGAGCCACTAAACCAATAAATTAACGAATTTTATAAGTCATTACAGCTATCAAAACGACTACTAAAAGCAGAACAAAGTTTCGACATAAGCAACACAGATTACAAGTCCTACTCCCAAGTGCACCGACTGACAAGCGCTGCGTAAGCCGTCGCTAAGTCCTTGGAGTTTCGAATTCCTTTTTAAATAAACTTTGAGACAAACGCAAAGGCATCACTGTTGCACGGCAAAGCATTTTCCATTACCCAAAAACTTTTTAGCACTGGAAGGATGAAAACTAAGCAAGCTAATGTATGAGTAGCTAAAGGAGCTAAAATAACTAGCTAATGTTTCAGGTTGCTATCGAGAAACCAGATAACTCATCTCCAAGCTTTGCCAACCTGCTTCTGAAGATTCAACCACCCATTCTGGAAAATAACCACATTATTCACATTTTGGGTAAACATGAACAACAAATTCTTTCAAAAGGGATTTGGTTTGGAACTGGGGATTGGCGCGTTATTGCAACTGTATGTACACAAGATATTTTAGTTTAAAACTCAGTATAAAGAATAGATAACATGAAATGTTCATGACACTAGAAATATGAGATGTTTCAGAACAAAGGCTGACGTATTTCACTTGTTCCTCTTCGGATTCATTAACTTCGTGGAAAATCTTCATAAGAATCACATTTCCATAACCGTGATCGATGGATAGAGTGGCTCGGACACCATGGTTGAGCGATGGTGGGAACACAGACAAAAGAAACACTGCACCTGACAATTAACTTCCTCCTTCTCGGCAAAGAAAATCTATCAAGATTGCACTCATTTGAGAAAAAAAAACAGCAAACATGTCAGTTGATGGCAGTAGCTTCAAGATCTAATGAAATAAACTCGGTATACACGCCAGAAAACACTAAATTATGGCGACTTCAACCTCAACTCAAGTCGATACTGCGCATCTCAAGAAAATCGAATTCTAGCTAATAGGCTTGTTGATCTCTTATAGTGAATTTTTTATTACAGCGCGTCATCGAATAGATTAACTGCATACCACTATACGCCTTGTCATCCACGCCAGGCCTTAATTTTAAATGGCACAGAAGTTATGGACAAAATCAGAGATCGCAATAAAATTTATTCCAAGCCCTTGGGATGTACCAACAGAACAAAACGATGGAGAGAATTTGGTGTAAAGTAGCGGAATTCAGTTAGCCCTATAGAGCAATACCATGAATAGTCTTGTCACTCAGAATACTCAAGCTGTAAAACAGCTTGTGCTAAAAACAATTAACGTTGTGTACAAATATCAATGTAATATTCGAGACTTTGTGCCACGAAGGTGTTCATACATCGACATCACAACCCTTACCTGACGGCTAAAACTGCTCCTCTCTTTCGGCGGACGTGGAACACATTAGGTAAATACCCATAATGCTATATTCATACGTAAACACTTAGTTAACAGAACAACCATCATTCTTCCCCTACAAGACAGATTATAAAAGAATGTAGCGCTGTTACAGCAAAAATTATCAATAATCAAATGAACAGCACACCTTTTTAGCCGACAGCAGCTCTACTTGCATAGAGTGATAGTACTCCACACCAGAATGATTGTACAAACTTGCACCGGAAGTAAATTCACAACTTTCGATGTAGAGCTAAATCCGCTAATCACTCATCCCCCTGACTCGACCTGGGTCGGTGTTGTTTAGGTGCACTTGTCACGTCATCATCTTAATAAGAACTTCCTAGATTCCATCTGCAATTCGACTGATGCTATGAATTGAAGAAAATTTTGGAGATATAGAAAGAACATGGACGCACGTCACATACTCACTATCTTTACCATAATGAGAGCTGCGTTTGTCCGTCATTCGCACTTGAAAGAAGTCCGTAGCACATTTACATAATTCGAATTCTTTGTTTCCGCACGCGAGAATACTAGGATACGTGTTTTGCAAAGCATTTTCTTTGTCAATTTTACGTGAGAATGATTTCACTATTTCAGCGCATATCACCGTACTGAATGCCGCCATCTTTGATGGGCTGCGTACACAAACGCAAGTACAGTAATTTTACCTCTAATAGCCGAGTGTGGTCGCATTGAAAAATAAGATTAATTCCGTTACACTGGTACACGAGTTAAATACTTTGCTTCAGAGAGATAAATTTACAGTCAGTCAACTGCCTTCTCATTGGTATTAGATTTCAGAACCAATTAGATTACGTGTGAGGGATTCTTTGCTTAACCAAACACTAGTTGCAACATATCAGTCATTGCAGTGCAAAATTAAGTGGCCTGCATTTGAATAAATAGTACAGAATAAAAAATTATCAACATGGGTTTATCATTCGATAAGACAGGTTGGTTAACGTTAGGTTAGGGTGTAACAGGTTGGAACATTCAGTTACAGCATCCAAATTGAAAAGCAAAAGAATTTCTTCACGGGTTAAAGAACGGCCATTTTTGACAGTACATGTGCATTAATTCCATGGATTTAAAAATTCATGTCTTCCAACCTCCTACGACGTCAACAAATAACATGTTGACGTCATTGCCAATTACCATCTATTCATGAAAAATAACTGCGCTACGGAACAAGGCTTTTGTAATCATTTCAACAAACTGAAATCTGAGTCGTCCTTACTCAAAAATAAATTCTCCACGAGGATCCTATGAGGTCATCTAAGCTCATCGTTCGACTGTTCCTAGAAGTTTTAGAGCTAACGGATAGGACGGTCTTCAGTGCAAGAAAGATAAAGAAAGCATCAGAGAAAGAGGGGCTTCCGTGCTACCCGCCTTACCCACAGCAAAGATGACCTTCCAACTAGAGCTTGTCCTCATGTACTACAGAGAGGGGCCTGATTTTCAGACAAATAGGGCTGGCGCTGTCAGTAAGCGGCGCAGTTGGCAACTCAAGTTCTAAGTCAACTTGGAAAAACGTTCGTGACAAGAACAAATCTGATCGTTAAGATTCAGCTTAGTAACTTTTGGTGAACGCAGAGTAAAACAAAAGATTAGGAAAATCCATTATGAGCATAAGGTCACTACAGCAATAGAGTACAACATAATAGGCTTGGTGTTGAACTTACAACTACGTGCTTTCTCCAACTACTTACCGACGAGATACGTTGTCAGGACGGCCATGATGACAAACATCACAACCTGGAGCATGCGCTGGCTGGTCGGGGTAGAGGGTCTGGGTAGTTCGATGTTTAATCCGGGGATCCTGAGAGAGTTGTTGACTATCAAACTGAGACTCGTGGTAACATGCAATTATTACCAGAAGCAAATTGGCAAAAACTATGGGTTGCGCGAATTCAAAACGTCATAATTGTCACGTACACATTTGTGTCCAAGACGTCCGCTTGTTCACGGTCAAATTCGGTCTCTCTCATCAGCAAGTCTGGTAGCGAGACTGTGCTAGTCGTTCTTATGTATCTTGGAGAATTTCACAGGCATGACTACTACAGTATTCCATTACATTATAATAATTATAAATGCTTCGCTTGAGTTAGATTAGGAGAAGTTTTGCCTAAAATTTAAATCATTCAATTGATGAAATGTGGTTTAATTGAAAAGTAACACAAACTGTGAAAAACTCGTCACACAGCGCGGAAATCCATCAACGACTCTGCCAGAGGCAGCTCTCTTCCGATGAGAAAACCAAGGACAAAACTAAAAGATTTACGTCAACATAGCCTCACGCTAACTTAGCAGTGACTTGAATAATAGGCACACATTTGTTTTTAAATCTTATGAAATGACATGAAGCAGCGTCAAAACGATCATTCACATCAGAACTTCCCTTCACACACAAATTCGTCCCTTCCTCTTCAACACTCCTTTCAAAGTTACCAACGTATAAATAGTATCCACAAGAGTTAGTAGCTCTCAGCGTCAATTTGTTTTGCTCCTCCATTTAATATTCGCGACTTCAAGAACCCTCGTCATAAAAATTGTTTACATAATTCCTGAAAAAAAATAATTTTGTTAACAATGTGACGTGTAACACGGTTAATCTGCAAGCAAGGTGGTCAATGAATGTTGCACTTACAGGTACGTATCAATCTTCTCTGCGAGCACCACTCCCTCTGCGGACGCTTTTTCCTTCCCTGCTTCAGTCAGAAGTTGTCCCCGCTCCTTTCCTGTGAGCAGGAAAATTCACCAGTAAGATTTAGAAAGACTGTAGATGGCACAAACTGTGGAGAGAGTTAACGGTTCAAAAAGTAGGATATGCTGAAGCTGTGAATAGGTTTTCGGTTCAACACACGCTACCCACATTGCAAGTATTAACCATTTTATCAGCAATTATCATGCGATACGCAGAACGTACTGCTTGTTTGAAACAATTCAAATGACAGCAGTCAATAGTTAGTGGAATTAGAGATTAGCTTAAAACTCATGAAACAATACATGTGAGTATTCACACACCATCTAATTAGATTACGGTGTATTTACAAACAACGGAATTTTGTAAGAGCGACAAAGATAAGTAAATAACAGAATTAATAAGAAGCAGAAAAACCGGTTTTCATCACGGGTGAAACATTATTTCACTCAGGGGTGGAAAGACTAGGTGATCAGAAATTCACTGATTTTCTGATGGTTCGGTAGCTTTTTAAGGCCTCATTCAGACCAAATTAACCTACCTAAGAAAATTACAGAAATTAGACGTATATAATATTGTTAAAATATAAAGAAATACTCAATATAAAGACGCAATAGAAATACTAGATAATTCGAGTCCAATGGAAATCATGAAATGATCGTAAAGAATATAATTCATTTGAGAGATTGCAATGCTTGAAAGTAATTTGCGTTGACTAGGATGACTAGCAACTGAATGCTGCAGCACATTGGTGACTAGATCATAATAGTCCCAAGACAATCAAGATAACTGAACAAAGCATTGACCACAACATTAATCATAAGTTTTTTTTACGTGAGCTCAGAGTGCTTTATTTTTTTAGAAAAATCATAGTAGCAACATGAAGGAAATTAGTGTACTTTGTACAAGTAAGTTTACCTGACTGATTTGTTATTAATAAAACTCAATATTGATGACGCAAGAGATATTTCTTGAGAAATATATGTTTTGAAAAATCCGCCTCTTGTAGATGAGAATCAAACTAGAGAAACTGAAAACATCATTCAACTGCAATGATAAGAAATACGTTCAAGATGCACTCCCTCTGTTCCCAGTATGATGTCAGTCATGTGAGTGCCGGAAGAGGGTTTTCAAAACGCTATCAGTGTAACTTTATTGACTCAGACACCGATATTGCAATACTAAAAATGAAACTAAACTCGTGCCTGAAACCTTTTTAGGAGTTAAAGGTTTTGATTCAGCAGGGTTTTCTGCCCTTTGGCCCTTTTTATGGGCAAACTGTGTTTCACGAACATCTGTTCGACATGATTCAATACCTTGATTATTTGGTTGAGCTCGGACATCTTGCAAGGAGGCTGGAGGGCAGTGATAGTGCAACGGGCAGGGGTCTACATTCCCTGATGATACGTGGCAATCGAACACAACAGAGCAGCCATTTTTGCTCTCGAAGCAGATTTTATCCGTTACACGGAAACCGTTTAGAGCCTTTTGCACGTCACTGAAATCACACTTTGTTATAATGTTTGAAGAGTTCTCATTTTCACAAATTGGTCCGGCTTCTGTAACTTCGGTTGAAGAGTCTGAGGCGAATTCCGTTGACGCTTTGGGAGGCGAGAAACTAGGGAATTTACAAGTATAGTCCGTATCCAGCTCGAACTTATGGCCGTTTTTCTCCACCAAAGAAAGGTCCATATCTAACCGCCATTTCATATCTCTCGTCCAATCGGGTCCTAAGTATATCTTCTTAGGAGCAGCGAGTCCTGAAGGGAGTTCATTGTCATCAATTTCAACAGGAGACAATGAAGCTTCCGAACGTAGGGCCGTTTTCCGTTTACGGAACGATTCGTAGTTCGGATTTACAACAAAACCCTCAGAATAAATACGGCTGCTTATACAATGCTCCTCGATAACTCCTAGATTTTCAACATACCTTTGTTCTGAAATGGTTTGGGAGCTTTCATATACGTCAGAAGAGAGAAAAGTGAGACCCCCAGAAACGTTATTTTTATCCCTTATTAGGTCAAGTCCATCAGTTACGGAAGAGTTTCCATCGATGACAGGTGCCTGAGGTTCATCAGAAGCGCTGGACGACAGAGTTCCTTCAGTTTCACATGGAACTGAAGTACTTTCATTTTTCCTTTCATTCAAACTGAACTGAACTTTAATTGAATCATCAAGTTCTTGCACGGGAATCGCAGAGTTGCCTTGGGGACTCGAGCTAGAATCTCCTGGCGCCTCTTTCTCGTGGCTGCTTAAAACTTGGTTCGGTGCGCTAGTTGACTCTTCTCTTGATGCATCAGAAGCTTCCTTAGATTCAGTTAATTTGGCATCAGCTGAACTCAACTCACTATCAGCTTTTTTTGATTCATGACCAGATTCGTCTAATTCATCACTGGAAATGCTTAATTCGTGAGCAGATTCGCTTGATTCGTCAGCAGATTCACCTGATTTGCCACTGGTTTCACTTGCTTCGCCACTGGATTCAACTGATCTATCAGTGGATTCATTTACACAATCTCCACTTGAATCGCGTGAACTCTCGTCGTGCGGCGAAGGCAAATCCTCTGAAGGTTTAAAACTCAACTCTCCAATGGGTTTCTCCAGAGCTATTTCTTCAGATTTATCAGGAACATCACACACAGGAGAATCTACTACGTGAGGATCCTGATCACAATGCTGCAAATCGTTCGCTACCAAACCCCTATCCGAATCGTCTGACGAACCCGCCTCGTTGGTCGTTTCAACTTCAGCCTTCTCCTCCAACGAGAGTTCGGCTGAATCACGCTGCAACCTCTCGTCTTCTCCAGCTCGCTCATTGTCTGCAAGTTCGGTAGACTCTTTTTCATTTTCTTTTTCTTGTGATTCTGCTCGTTCATCACACAATTTCTCAGGATGGGTCTGAGTAACACTTCCAATAGATTTATTCTCTACATTATCAGAATCCTCCGTTAAGCTCACAGAAATGTTTTCTGCTAAATCTCCAGAGCATCCGCCTGACGAACTTTGCACCTCGGGCAGCTCATTGGAAACCTTGTTCTTGGGTGACTGTTCTTCTGGCAGTTTTACTACATCATTTACACTGAGGGCAGCATCGCTCGCTGTTGAGAGCTGATCTTCACCAATCAAGTTGGTTTTTTCCATGGAGTCCGTCTGAGAAACTGATAAATCTACATTAGAGGAAGCCGCCGATTCAGGCATGAGGAGAGCAGGAGAGGGGCTACGATGAACTGGGGAAGGCTTGTTCTCTTCGGCAGAATGGATGTCTTCACAGCTAGCATTGTGAGAAACATCTGACAAATTCCGGGAAGAATGAACCTCACTTGATGGGACGGGTTCAGAGTCACTTGCATACTCTATGGGAGAGGGAGATGGTTCATTATCAGACGAACCATGCGGGAAGATCTTTTCGAAGTTTTCAGTCGAAGAAGAGGGTGAAGAGGAACGCACTTTCACACTTGGATCGGTGGAAGATAAGGTTTCCCAGCCATCACTGTCCTCGTCGGTGCACACATTCACATCCATAGAATGTCCACTTGACCCAACTGACATTATGTCACTGTTCCTGGGTTCATTACTGCTCTCAGATCGAGCATCGAAAACCAGCTCCGTAGACGATGCCAAAGTCTCTCCACTTCCCGAACCATGGAGATCGACATCACTAAGCCCACTGCTGGGAGGTTTCTCACTGGTAGAAGACTCAAGACTTTTATCTTCTTGCGGTTCTTCGGTGGGATCATTCACCGCTTGGAATTCGTCCGGTGTCGAAGAGGTCTCGATGAATTCCCCAGAGCAAGAACTTCCCTCCGAACTGTCAGGATTGCTGATGATTTCAAAGCTCTCTTCTGATGAGGTTTCCTCTTCACGAGACACACCCAGCCAGTTTGTACCAGAAGCGGAGCTCGGAAGTAAAGCTGCAAGTCCCGCTGTTGAGAATTAGAAGCAAGCAAAAGTTTAGTGACAAGCACACGCAATAATACAGGTGAGGTGTAATTGAGGTTTGAGACGAGGAATGATAACACCACACTGAGAGTCAGCACACAAATTAGAAATTTGTGTTAATGCTGTCGAACTACAGTTAAGATACGGTGTTTATCTAGGAAACAAACGGCCACACTGAACTGAATGGGTCTTTACTCAAGCTTTGGATCACTCTAATTTGAAGGGTTACAAACGTATTAAAATTTTAAGCGAACTTGAGAATTCACCGACGCAAGCTTCAGAGAGATGGGAAAATTAAAGAATTTTTTTTGGCGGGAAGCCCTCTCGATTTAAAAGATAAACGTTTCATCCAACTTTAATAGGTAAAATCTAAAATGTTCATTTTTCCCCAAGAGCTATGCAGTCTAGTGTTCGAGGGCGAAGTTGATTTTCTGCCTCGCGTTTCTCGTGAAATTCATCTATCGAAAATTTATGGAATCGTCGGACTGGGTTAGAAAATAGCAAGAATTCTCTCTACTCACAATCTTCTTGTACCAAGCGTTGAACGAAATGAAATTGGATTTTTATATGTTAATATATATATTCAATTTGAATTGAGCAGAGTGAGGCAGCGAAATATAGGTTATAAATATACTGAGTTTATCAATAGTGAAGATAACATTCTGAGGAAGTTCGACCCGAAACAATAAACACAAGGTTATTTAAATGTTAATTTCTCAAGTGAGCGTAACGCAATGAGCAACCAAATGGAGCACCTTACCTTTGAGCTCCTCTAAATGCTGTCCCGAGACTCGCTCATCCTCGTCTTCCTCTTCTTCTACTTCCTCCTCCTCCTCATCGGCAGCTTTCTCGGCAGCAGGAGATGGGTCTGAAGAATTTGAAGGCACGTTAAATAGTTGAAATACCTGTGGTGTTAAATGACACATCTCGTCTCTAACCCTTTACTGTTTGATTTTTACGCGTATTGCCGTAATTACATAGAATGGCCGTTATTGCCTTGGCACGAGCGTTAGAGTATCGCCGACATTGGAATAAAGAAAGAACTATCACTCGACTGTGAACTTAAAAAAATACAGCTTCGAAACGATTAAAAATATTTGAGAGCTGTTTGTAGGATTAGATTGTGAACTCCATCTATCTGGTGAAGGGCTAAAGGGTATCTACGTACGATATTATTCAGCTTTATACACTGCTTAGGCTTTACACAAACTAAACGTAATTCTTTTCAAACTTAGTCTATACGCGACGTGCTGGTAAATCGTTATATGAAGTATGGGCACCAGATTTTGACACAGTGTATTTTGTCAATACCATATTTGATTATACTGCCATCATGCTGGGATATTACACCAAAACAAAAATTGATATTGCTACTGAACTAAGATGCCGACAGTAAAAATTAAAATTATCGCTACATGCAACAACTTGTTCAAATCTGTTGATGCAACGTATCCGTACGTAAAGCGTGGCGTTACGCAAGCGCGAGACCGCGTGAACAGTTCTCTAGAACGCAAGTGGCACGAGCGCATTTTTGGGGCACGACCAATACCCACCCACACATCACAATGCAGGAGCAGGTGGCAGGAATTACGAGACCGACCCACTGAATCAATGAACTCTCACTTCTCACTGGACTCCTCACTCTCACTTTAATGTGCCTATCTTGCATGTCAAGGACTACATAAATTCGCTCATGGTTTCGAGAGGAGGTGGAAAGTAAAAAGTACAGAAAATTTTAACTCTGAGTTTGCAGTGGGGCAAAGTGGGCTGCAAAGCTATGAAATACAGTTTAGCGGAGGGATGTAAAATCAAGGCTATGACGAGAAATAATGAGAAGAATGTTAGAATGCATGGAAACTGTGTTCGGATAGCCAAGTTATGCCTCGTACAAAACTTTATTGCTATGCGAAGGCCTATTAATCCATCCTTGTACCACCCCGCCTCATCTAGGAGTTACTCACATATAGGGACATGTTAATTTTTAATTACATGCACCTAGATACCAAATTTCCCCGTAAGAACTAAATTCCTGAGTTCGGAATCATGTGCACCTCATGATCCATGATCTTGCATAGTTGGAATTATGTACATAAGTGTTAAAGTGTTAACCTCGTAGCGGTTCAAAACAGCCGAGTAAGCTGAAGCTATTAGAGAAACAAGTATCTGGCTTTACTGGCAAATAATGGAGAGCCTTCCAAAACTGAGGAACTACTTGCTTTCCTTCACTGTCGTGCAGAGCGTCTCCATCTTGGATTTTTACTTAAGTAGAAATGGAGTACTTTTTCTGAAGTACTTCTATGTACAAATAAACATTTCTACTGAAGTATGATGACCAACACAGTCACGAAAAACGTTAATTTCATGCTCTCGATCAATCTCAGGCAAATTCAAACTCTAAATTTCCTACAGAGTTTATGTTCAAAATGAAAATATATCATATTTTCTCTAAGGTTCCCATGTATTTTCAGTCATCTTAGTAATAACAATTAAAAAATTTTCGGGAATGACTTGCTTGCAAAGATAAGGAATTTGAATTATTTTCGTTTGTCGAATGTGACTTATTCGTCACGGAAAAAACGTATTCCGTGTTTCTGAATTTACGTTTATCTTTTCTTTTACCCACACATTACACACAACTCCACACGGACTTAAATATCTCGCAACAACTCTCACAAACCTAGGATATTTTCTCATTTTTCAATACCTCTAATATGACTCCATTTTGGAGCATTATTATGGCTTAGGGAAAATTAAAAATTTATTTATGCTACATACAAAAATACATATGCCCGTTTACACGCGCTCGACATTTTAAGGCGGCGTTCACACCAGCGCGATAAGATGCATGTCTGTAGGTCGTAAGCGATAGGCGATAATTGTCTTGTGAGATACGACGCGCTCAGATCCGTTAAAAATACGGAGAGACGACATAACTGGTTCACACCGGTACGATAGCGACATCTGTCGTAAGATGCGTGTATCAAGAGACAAAGCGTGAGGGTCTCTTCCTTCAGTGTCGTACGATATTGGCTGAGTGATTGATTGATTATGAGAAAGTTTAAGCCTCCCTTTACTGCGACAAAAATGTTCAAAGAGAGGAAGGATGAAGACACTATTTAGTATGGAGTTAGGGAACGCGGAATCTATGTACAAGGTGCATAGAAGCAGTTAGCTAAGAAAGAAGTTCATGAAACAAGAAAAAAGTTGAAGAAGAAAGTATTAGGTGCTGAAAAACAGGACAGCAGTGAACCGGAAAAAGATGGTCCATAGCAAAAAAACTATTCTATTCCAACAAAAAGAAGCCCTACCTAACTCTCAGCTCGGGCCCTTGCATTTTCCCCCTGGGATAAAATATTGTATCCCCATAGATAAAATAATTGTATCCCCTAAGGGGACGATGTTGGCTATAGTTCTTCATCACTCGATGAAGGACTCATGATTACTGACTAAATTTCTCCTGCTACACTTTGTTGCTGGCTCATGTCTTATCGCTTCAATATGAACCTAAGTTATCTTAAGGATAACTATCGTGCATCGCATGTTTCCAAGATAAATATCTTATCACTCTGGTGTGAACTCCGCCTAAGGCAACCTCCAGTGATAAGAAAAACTTTACCGTATCGGGAGTGCGTCAAATTTAAATTTTGGCTTTCGACACACCATCGCTTGTTCATTAATAATTTCACTTACATTTGAACTAAACTTGCGATCAAACAAAAAAAATCTCAAGTGTTTCATAGACTCATGTGATGGATAGCATTATTAAAAAAAAATACCACAACAGTGCGGTGCCATGCATGACTTTGAGCGTCATTTAACGAAATCATTTAAAAAAAATAAATTTTGAAATTTTAACAAATGCTAAAATCAATAGCAGTAAATAGAATACCTCACCTTCGGTGTCTCCTTTCTGCTGCTCCTCCTCTTCCTCTTCACCTCCATTGGCAAGATTAGTCGCCTCTTCCTTCTCCATTGTGGCTACACCAGATAGTTCCTCTCAACGCGTTTACCTGCAAGACAACATTCATTTTTCAGTTACACGCTCAATAAAACAAAGTAATGCGTTTCCTTGACAGACTTAACTTCCACATGATAAAAAGCATCAGTAAGCAAATAAAAACTATTATGAGCGTTTTCGTGCAAATAAACGACCTATCCTCATGTTATACAACACGATTTTATGTGAACCTCAACTTAGACGGATGCAACTTAGACCCAGTTGTTCTTCTGATGAGATGCATGATTCTAGTTATAATAAATAATGATGAATTTTATCTATGAGTCGAGCTTTATGTGAAATTCAGATTTTCAAGTTGTTGAGTACCCCAATAGATTTTAAAGTTGCTGAATAGCTCATCAAAATGTCGATGACTTATCGCGGCCAGCATTTCACACCCGCCACCAACTCAATGTGCATCTACGCGAGGCTCCGCAGCTTCGAAGGCGGCACCGCGGATTAGCGAGGCGGGATTACGTGTTCACCACGAGCGGCAGGTGCAGTTGGGAGCTACGAGGCGCTCGTGTAACGCCCCAAATAACCAAGAGCCACGAGCAGCTGGTGCAGGTGGGAGCTACGAGGCGCTCGTGTAACGCCCCAAATAACCAAGAGCCATGAGCTGATGGTGCAGGTGGGAGCTACGAGGCGCTCGTGTAACGCCCCAAATAACCAAGAGCCACGAGCAGCTGGTGCGCTCGAAGAATGTCATAACAAACCAGACTCGCGCCTAGAGGCGACACTGTCAAAGATCTCGCACGACAATCATTTCTCAACCTTTTTATGGTCGAAGCTATGGTGTATATAGAAGCGGTTGAGCGAAACGATAACTTTTAGAGACACGGTCATACAAGCATGTTGGCGCAGTTAACGGTTTAGAATTGAGTCAATGATGTTTGTGCTATATAATGTAAGTTGGAAGTACCTTGCTTCCTCGTAAATAACTTACGGGATGGAGGTTTTTATAAATTCATGCGGGAGGCGGGGAAATTCATGAAAATAAAGTTCACTTATAACGATATAGAAATGAGAAAGCGAAAAATGTGGATAAATAACTGGATATAGATCGAGCTCTACGAGGGCGAATAACCGTTAGGGGTGATACATATTCGAAACGAAAAGAAAGAAAAGGTAAAGCAAGTGAAACCAGATGCGTAAACAATTGAAGGAATCCATCCTTTTCTTGACTTGCCCATTCAACACGGTAACGCACGCTCAACAACAACAAAAATTTTAGTTTCACTACAACTTGATTCTGAATGAAACAGATACTCAGGCGTGACGCGCACGCTCGTGACAGCCATGAAAGCGGTACATGCAGCGGACATCTACCAACATGAAGCAAGGCCAGCGCTGCAGCGCAGTGGCGTGGCGGTGCATTTGGCAGTGCGCGCATGCGCGGCGTGACGCACGCACAGCGATACTTGGCACCCCCACCGAGGTGCCGGGTCACATTTGTGCTAGTGACTGCTTTAACTTTAACTTGCTCTCGCGCACCACATCTACTTGATGCTTAACCCTCCTCAGCACATCCATGCATGATGCTGTCGATCGTCGAGTTATGTGCAATAATCTAATGCGAACATTAATCACACAGACACAAACTATTCCCACCTTTTCATTGTATAAATACGATGCTTGATTCAAGATATGAATAACTGTTTTTTTTAATGGTATAAGATGAGGTCCAAAAAAATGATATAGTACAATTCAAGAATAGACTGTTTTTTCATTCTTCCTTGCTCACTCTTGCGTCAAACTTCACTTAGTGGGAAATATGAAAGCATGTTCATAACATCAATTTAGTTTATTCTTCTCCCTATCATTCTGTTATATTTATTGTGCACCAAACTTGAAGAAAAACTTGGAGGAGAAATGCATGCGCACAGTGAGTATATTGGTAAATATTAGTTGTATTTGACACAGCGAGAAATGCCAGCAAAATACTGTCAGTGATGAATGACCTTTTCAATGAGAAAGCGGTGTGGAAGAAATAGGGGGAACCGATTTTATTCACTGAGCTCGCACTATCACACCTCCCTATCCCTAACTCCAAGGGCTAAAAAAACACAGTACATGCCAGCGCAGTTGTAATATGGAGCGACTAATGAAGGTACTACTTTTTTACTTTTGAATTGCTTTTCCTAAATAATACGTTTTTTAAATATCTCTATTTCTCTCTAAAATTCTGAAAATATTTTGAACGCGAGAGCAATTCTCTGGCTTTTTTCTCTAACAAAAAAAAATATTGAGTTCGTTACTCGTTGATTTTGTGAGGAAAAATAGCTCATGAATCGTATGGTACATCCTATCAGTTATGACTGATTTTACAATGATGAAAATTTTTTCTGTACCTAAATTTTGCATTAATAATTAGAAACTGCATGAACAAATTAAACATTCCTTGAACAAAAAGAAATGCATGCCGAACACCATTGCTGCAGCTGACGCAGGAACTCAGCAATTAGAGACTCGCAGAGAAGGAGTTAGGATGTTCCTCACAAGAACTAAATAACTAGACAATCACTGGCGCACTGCATGGATAAAATCTCGTATCTCTGCGTACCGAACTTAATCATTTGTGTGTGAAATTGAGGAATATCAGTCAATTTCTCCGAACTCCACGAGTGCATGTTCATGTCATATCCAGCTCTATAGTGCATGGGAAGGTAAAAATATTAAATGAGAGAAAGAGCAATAATTTTTATCGTTAAAAGCACAAGTAGATCCTCAAGATGAGGCGCGGCTTCGCTATGTGCAGTTACTTGGGCAACCCACGGCCTCCAGCACAGCGTTGCGGAAATTAACTTATTTCTCAACGCTCGCACGCTTGGCTGTCATTTCCCAGCGCGGGCTATGCTGTATCATTATTTTTAAGAACATACAATTTAAATTGAAATAGAGTTATTTCGAGATATTTTCCCGGTAGAAATCGGAAACTCGCAAGGACATTGATCAGAGTTGAAATTGTTGTAAAAGTTACTAAAATTTTGCTCACTTCAGAAGCCCAGGAAGTGATGAGTAATAAGAGAAGGAGAGCGAATTCTGTAATCGACACTAGCTGACTAAATTACAAAGTCGAGTTCATATTTTCAAACAGTTTACCCCGCCGTAGCGGCACAGCTAGCCATGTGAGGCCATTTAAGTTTGCTTGTGCTTAATAATTTCTCAACGATAAAGACGTTAAAGTTTCAAAAATCATATTTCCGTTGGTACAAGAAAACAAGAACGAGGGTGCACACCACAGCATTTGGTGCAGGCAAAAAGCATCTCTGAGAGGTACAGTTAGACTCGCACACCTGCGCTTGACAGCGCCGATGAACAGCAGCCGAACATTTGTCGGTGCGCGCAATGCAGGTGTGGCCTTCACGAAACTGGAATAGATTTGACGTGACTTTATGGGGGACACAAGGAGCAAAGCTGTGCTCTATCTATGTAGGTAGTTGCATCTTGTGTGCACAGTATTGTTTGGATTTTATTTGAGCTCGCACAACCGTGCAGATCTTTATCGAAAAGTTTTCTATATGCGTTTCAAAGATTTCCGTGTTTAAAGTTTTTTTATGGGAACGACATGAAAATATAGGTGTGTGCGCGTGTATACTTGCCGAACGAATTGGATTTAAGATGAGTGAATCTAATGAAACATTTAAACGGAAGAGGCAACATAGTAATCTTTGTAAGCTTTCTTAGGTGTTATACCAACGTTCGTATCGTTAGTAAGTCAAATATATCCTTAAGCATGACAAATGCAGATGTAAACACAAATCTGTGAAAATAGTATGCAAAGAAAATCGAATCAAATGAATGAAAAACAGTACACACTTAAGAATATAAAAGTTCTCTTAAGAATATAAAAGTAGGTACGCGTTCGAATCGACGTGGTGAGTTCCGTGCTGTACTGGCGACATAGAGAACATGGAAGCGAGACACGTACTATGGATAGCGGGGTAACGTAAAACGGAATTTAAGCAAGTAGAATTCTGTTTAATACTCTGACCGCAACGTCCGCTACCTGTGGCAACGGAGGGGATTTTCATAATGATGCTGACCGACCAGTAGTCACAAACTCAATTTCTATGTTAATAAATTAAAGCTAAATGAAAGCACGATGAAGTAAATGTTTACTGTTTTCAAAATTACTTTCAAAAATTGACTTTAAATTTGGGTTGAACATTGAAATTAAGTTAAAAAATAGCAGTCAAAGTGATAAATCAGGAAAAGTAGTTTCTGGCATCTGCTGTCATGTTGCACAATGCAGCGAGTGATGACCGAGAAAAATTACGTAAGACACACTTTCCAAATGAGAAGCGTGAAGCGAAAAACTTTTTAGAAAACTCTTGAGAGTTTACTTTGCAGCCCAAAATCGATAACTTTGAGAGAAAATTTAAACCTCTATAATAATTTGAATAACGTAATAATGTCGTGACAGGATTCAGTTCATACAGAGCGTAATTCTCGGGATATTTGGGATTCCTCTGATTTTAATGGCAAACTTCGGTAATTGTAACTAAGCCAATGTCGTAACTATACATGTTTTGACTTTAATAATAAGTAGCCGAAATTACAAGAACATTTTCAGTAAAACGTACCAGTGGTTTGTTAGTGAAACTAACTGAAAATTTCTGCCGCATAATTCTTAATTGCTTCTTTACTTTGGTTCGAAAACAATTTGGTGGATGAATCGAGCCAAGTGACCCACTCTAGAGTTGCTGCCCAATTTCCATCGAACCCCAATCAGGCACAGGCACCATGATAGGAGTTGAGGGAGAGTGGCAGTCAAGCGAAGAAAAGCATTTATTTTTGTCTCAACAGACATCATCAATTTGTGATTCAAATTCAGAGTGCAGCGCACAGACAACACTTATAACAAGGTCAAGTACGACGACTTCGAATACAAACGAGCGCGTCGGAAAGAGACCTTCACGTTCCAGCCGGAGGCAACACAAACGAGTGTCAAAACGAGGTGTGGCCTCGTGTGACCTCAGTCAAACACGCGCAGAAATGCTCGTTTACGCGTAAAAATAACACGCTTTGGAAATCAGAAGCCAAATTTTCAAACAATTGACTTCGTTG